>BQKN01059891.1:0-15389 GCA_022839385.1 Asparagus kiusianus
TCTATATTATCATATATAATTAATATAATAGTATATAGTATATTAATTAATATAAATATATTATAACATATATGTTATATTTCATATATGATATTATTAGAATATAATATATGTGTATGGAAATGGTCGAACTAGTATTGATCAAGAAACTCATAATTGTGTTTTCAAAACACTTTGGAAGAAAACACAATGACATGATGTTTCTTTAGAAAAACACCACAAAAAACGCTTAACGGTATCCAGTGGCGTAACCAGGATTATTTTTTGCCCTGTGCGAAAAAATAAAGATGGTCTACGAGTATGTCGTGAGGAAGAGGGAGGCGCGAGAGAGAGTGGGGGGGGGGGAGGGCTGGGGATTGTTGAGATGGATGTCCTGAAAGAGGAGGGAGAGGAGGTTGGATCTGCGAGAGAGGTAGGTGAAGTGGCGGGAGAGGAGGTGAAGCGAGGGGAGGAGGGAAAGATCGTGAGAGAGGTGAAGTTTCTTGCCCTGGGCAGCTGCTCAGGACAAACAAGCTCTGACTACGCCCGTGATGTTATCTAAACACAATCTTAGTTATGAGCAACTAAGACAAAAAAAAGTTTGATTGTTATTGTACCCTCGCGTACTGACATACCTTCATTTTTTTAGGGGAGAGAGGTCTTGCTCGAGATTCAAACTTCCTAACTAAACATCTGTACTCTTTTGTTAGCCAACGGGTCAGATGTAGCCCAAACGTCAAAACGCAAGTGATCCACGCGCACACGGCACGACACGTTCACTCGCGTCTGTGGCTAGCGAACTCTTTTGTCTTTTGTCAGAGTCCAAAAAGGATTTTTTTTTTCACACATACCCCCAACATCTATAATTATATGCATATTTAAACTCCAAATATAGATATTTGCTAATTTGTCCCACTTGATTTTTTATATCCTTATTTTTCAAAGCATCTAAGTCATGAATATATCTAATTAGACGAAGAGGAAAATGGAATGAGAGAGGAGAGAAGATGAAAGAGGATAAATTAAAAAGTATTTACCCATTTTTGTCTTTCTCTGACTAATTATAATTAATAAAATTAATTAACTTAATTAGATATATAGTAGTGATATTAGACATCTCAGAAGTATAAAAAAATTTCATGAACTCTTAGACAAAATACTCTAGATTGAAGTCTTTTAATCAAGCGAATTCATCGAACCACAGAGAGATGAGAGTTTTAGACTTTTATAAATTCTTACCGATCATTACAGATGTGAAATCTAGCAATATTTTTTTATTATAGATATCCTAAAAAGAAAATTTGTGATGAAAAAGATCGGCAGAGTAAAGCCAAGTAAAGAGTTGCCCATGAAAATGTCAATAATCATAGGTATCTTGAAGAGTAAACCGGATGTATAGTAGTGGTAGCATTTTTTTCATGAGATATGAGCGGAAATTAGGTACTTAAAAAGTAAATTTTACAGTAACGAAAGTTGCTGAACTTCAAATATTTAGCTATTGGGACAAGGTGGCAAATACGGTTAGATTTGGAGGGCATACATGAAAACAATCTAAGAAAAAGGGAAAAAAATAAAAAATGGAGTAAAAAAAAAGAAAAAAAGAAAAATCTAACGGTGTGGCGGCCGCTGCGCTTCTGAAGCCTTCTCCATTCTCTCCTCAGCTTTTTCAGAGAGAGAGAGAGAGAGATCATGGCCGCATCCCTTCTCGTCGGCAATCTCTTGCTCCCGATCGACGGAACCTCGCCGAGGAATTTAATGCCAGAGCTCACTTACAAGAGCAAGAACCCCGAGATGGCGGCGGCAGTGAATCGAGCCAAAAGAGAGCAACCTCCTCATCTTCATCTCCCATTAACAATCGATGGAAGAAGACGAGGATCTAATCCCTCTTCCTCTTCGTCTTCAAAGATGGCGGCGGCGGCGTCATCTTCTTCGAGTAACGGAGGAGGGGACGGAGATGGAGGAGGAGATTGGGAGGAGAAGTTGAAGATGAAGATTAAGGAGTTGGAGGAGATGAAGGAGCTCGAGAGGAGAGCTGAGGAGATCCAGAGCCAGGTAGCCGAGGAGGTCAAAGGAGAGGAGACTGAAGAGGAGAAGAGGGAACGAGTTCGACGAGAGCTTGAAAAGGTCTGGCTTGCTCTTCCTCCTCTAATTTACTCATATTACGCCCCTATAATTTTATTAGTTAATCACTTGAAGTTTGAACTGAAATTGATTCAAAGATTTGTGCTTGTCGATTGCGATTACTCTTACTATGTAGTAACACAGAGAAGGTGTTTTTTTATTTCTCTCTTTTTGTGGATTGAAAAGAGTTTTACATTCAATTGAGAAAAGATAAATCGCGGAGTTTATCTGAATGAACACAAAGCGGGACGCAATTCGTCCAAATATCATGAACTAAGTTTCTAACTGCTATCCACGTAAGGAAATGGGCAACTGAATTTCCATCTTTTCCCAAATGCATGAACCCGTTTAATAATGTCATCAACAATAGTACCGAAGCTGGCCAAAGAAAAAGAGCGTGAAGTAATAGTAACAATAGCCTGCGAACAATCTGATTCCACCACAACTTGAGTGAAATCTACATCTTGAGCTGAGCATAGGCCAGGACTTCACACGTCAAAGGATCATGAAAATGGTCAGGAGGATAAGCGAGAGCAGCCAAAACGGAACACGAAGATTCTCAGATCACCACTCCGACACTAGACCTGGATGAAGATGATGAATAGGCTGCATCACAATTAACCTTTACCATATCCGGAGAAGGAGCAACCCAACTGGATGCTACACTCCCTGTGGACTCAAGAAAACCTGTCGAATCTCCGTCCAATATGCTAAAGACTTCTCTGTAACCAGTCCATCGTCCATAAGCTCATTGTTAAGCACTCTCTGATTTCTCCTTCAGCATATATAACCCAAGCAATGAACATCACCTTACACAAGCCTTCTTCTCTGTAGTAACCGCAGCTCTGGACCACCATGAAATCAAAGAATCACCATCTCTCCAATGTATCAGCAAAGAAAGAAATGTGAGACCAACCAAATCCTATATGTTGGGGATAGTTCACTCACTATAGAAATTTGATCTTGAATTTGGAATATTGTGTTGCTGGAAGCGGGTGACAGCTAAAGGAAAGATTACTAGTGGGCGTAAAAATGGAGAGGAAACACATATGGACCTGTGAGAGAATGAGCATGTGAAGAAGAAGGAAAGAAAAAGAAGAGGACTGAAACTTGAAAATTAAACGAATCGATAAAAAGTCTGAAGATACCAAGTCTAACAACAGTAAAGAGAAAAACAAAAACAAAAAATATTGTTTTAGCTGGGTTCACTAACAAGAGGGCTTATCTCAAGTATCCCTGGCACTGTGAGATATTAAAAGTCTAAACAATAGTAAAGAATAAAACAATAGTAAAGAGAAAAACAAAATATTCTTTGTTTTAGATGTGATTACTAACTAGAGGGGCTTATCTCAAGTGTTCCTTGCATTGTGAGATACTGTATCTGAATGTGCATTAGAGAGGGGCTAACATCCACACAAGATTTTGTTATGAATCTATAGCCAAAACCCATATATTTATCTATAGAATGGAATGAATGTTATAGGACAGTGAAAGAGTTAACATTGGTGTACGGGCATGCATCATATACAAGTATGTATGGGTCCAATTATAAAATTCAACAAATATGTGCCTTTCCTTGTTAGAAAATACTTTTCTGTTTATCTCCCTTCCCAAGAAGATGCACTTTTCAATTTATATATGTAATGGAACTTGGAAGTTTGCTCTGTCCAATTGCTGTCACATTCTATCCTCTTTTCTCTTCCAAAATGTACTTTTGCTTGCGTCTACTCTTTTCCTCTTTCCTCTTATCTCATTAATCATACAAGAATTAAGGAAAAAATTATTTTTTGTTGAAGTACTGCCTCAAGAAAATTTAAATGGTATTGAAGATCTGGAAATTCGATATCACTGTTCCAAGTTACTAATGTGTCCCTAGTTCGTGGATCGCAAGGTGTTCTAGTCCTCCTTACCCCTCATTGTCCCAGTGCTGCACTTTCTGGTCTCCATAACATACCAGAACATTGTAACCACTTTAATATTTTAAAAATGCTGTAAATGGATTAAGAATTTGTGTAAAAGGTTTTCTAATCCAAAAGGAACCTGCAAGTCCCGGTAAACAGTTCGTAATGATTTCATTTGATTTCAATTTTCATTTTAGGTCCCGAATCAAAATGTTTATCTGCTTTGACTAGTACTTAATACCATGGATTAATACCGTGGATTTCATTTTAATTGTATATTGGGATTTAGTATCTTCTGTAAGTTATCAAATGAAATGCAGAGATAGCCTTTTAGCCGTAAGACAAGGAAATAATGTAGGTACTAACCGGTGAATGATTGGTCTATTTTTTTCCCACAAGAATAGGTGGCAAAGGAACAGGCAGAACGAAGAGAGACAGCAAAGCTGATGTTTGAGCTGGGACAGAAGGCATATGAGAAGGGCACCTATGCCCGAGCTATTGAATTTCTAGAAGCAGCCCTCACCATCATCCCCAGGCCAACACTTTTTGGCGGAGAGGTGATTTCAAACCTTTGATCTCATTTCGTTTTAATAGGAGCAGAGGCAGAGGACAATGTTAAAATAGCTCAATGGGTATATTTAAGAAGTTATTGTCTAGTATCCAATATTAATATAACTTGTTGTGCTGCAATGATGACTTTTAAAGTTTTGTAATTTGCACGTATATCTCCATAAAGTTTTTGATTCTCACGTGTTGATATAAAGGAGATTTCTTTTTCTCAATGCTCAATGTTCTGTTGCTTTTTATTATTTCAGATCCAAATATGGCTTGCTATGGCATATGAGGCTAATAATCGTCACAGAGATTGTATCGCATTATACCAGGAGCTAGAGAAGAAACACCCAAGTGTTAGCATCCGGCGCCAGGCTGCTGAACTTCGTTACATCTTGCAGGCACCCAAGCTCAAGATCTCTAAGGATGAGATGGTCACAATACCACTGATTGGATCTAGTTATGACAGGTAATCTCTTGTTTGTGATATAAGCATACAATTTTCTTGTTTTTTGACTAACATATGAAGTCTTCCTTAATTGAATATTACCTCATTCTTATTATATGTTTGCATCTGAATTAACACAACAACAAGAAATGCTGTTATCACAAAATTTGGGTCCTCTATGTGAATGCTTTTCTCCTTTTATCTGTTAGGTCTCTTCTCTGAGTCCTGGGTATTATGGCTTATAGTATGTCCAGTGATCACTTTTCCCACAGGTCTAGAATTGATGGCTTGTTGGCCAATAATGCTTGTCAGGGAATTCTAAAACTTAAGTAACAGATATAGGTAAGGTCCTATTGTACCAAGGGTCACCGATCAGTTCACTGTCTTCATGTTGTTTTTCATCAAACGCATCATTATTGGTTGATTTATTCATAGAGGGACCTTGACTATCAAGATCAGAAGCCTCATACAGAATCTGTCGTAAATTTTATTCTTTACGCTCAAGACTCTAATCATGCTAATTATTTGGTGAATGTCACATTGGTTCATCTCTAATGTTCTATAGATCAATGACTATTAAATTATGTCCGTCTGTTCGTATATTTGCTTGTGTATTAGAATCTGCTTGCTACCTTTATTTATTTATTTATCATCAATCAGCCTAGAAATGTTTGTTTTGTTTGATTATGATGTGAATTTATTTCAACATCTTCGTGCATTTTATCAGCAGCTCTGAGGACACTGTTGATCATAGGAAGAAGTTATCTTTCTCGTATGCCTAGTGGTGGATATCACTCTCATTGAGAATATCCATGACTTATTTGACCACTTATTATTACATTCGAACCTAGTGACTACCATATGACTTATTGATCGCTTTGCATGGTGCGGATGGCTCAATGCCAGCTATGCAGGAACATGGAGTGACAAATACAAGGACCGAGATCAAAGAAGAAAGATGGTAACGACCAACCAGCTTCCATCATCAAGGGATTTCTTGGGGGACTTCATGGTCTGGCGTCCACCAAGTGGATGGGGAGAGAACCGCTACGTCTGGCTTTTCCTTGCTCTCTGGATCGGGTTAGTCGGAGCTGCTCTTCTCCTTCAATGATAGATGGAGACGAGAGATGAACATGTTCAAGGAAAGCAGGGTTTGATTTCTTCTCTATGGGTTTTAATTCAGAAATTCTGTGAAAATCTTGCAGTACTCGTAATATTGCGGTGAATATTATAAGTAAATAGTGTTTGCTGTATATACACATTTGTACTGGACACAGGCTTTGTAAATTTTGACGCTTGATGATTCAATTAAATTCTGTATTTTGAAGGATTTCGAATATATCACGGGACAGTGACGTGGTCAGCTCTGTCTTCAGTTCATAGTTTTATCTGTTAAAAATCTGTCAAAAGATCTGAATTCGTTCAGATATTCTGTTCTATATCTCTTATCAACTGTAATGTTGTCAGCCGATACGGTTTATGTTCAAAGAAATGTGGTCGTTTTTCTTTTAAACTAGTAAGGAGAGCATGTGCATTGCACATGCTCCCAAGAAATTGTTGTACATAGTAATTTTATTCTCAATTCTTGTCAGTTGTCTTTCCCTCTGCTAATCAATTACTTGATTTGTAGGACTAATTTTAAAATAACTCAAGAATCTGTTGACCTAGTAACAATTTTGATGATTTGAGGTACTAACTTCCGAGTAGCTTCCAATTTGGGGAACCGGACCTAACATCAATTTTAATAATTAGAAGGACTAGCTACAAATAAGAAAGATTTGAGTGATTAATATAGGGAAAAAAATTTGTTATTTGGTGGCTTATATGCTTTTGGTATCTCAAGTTTGCCCACCTTTTCCCTTTGATATGCCTAAAAGTATTCTTCTAACATTTTGGCACCCCAAGTTTTTGACCATGTTTCACCGGACACTTTTTTTTAATGTTTCACCGGACACTTGATAGTATTTCTTTAACATTTCGATAACTGAGAATATTTTTTTTAACCCTTTTGTACCCCAATCGCCAAGCACATGATAAAAAGTGCATGTTAGAATTTTTTTTAATCGATGGACCGTATGAGTTCTAATGAACATTGTTATAGTCATATATTCCTAAGATATTATAGTCATAATATCTTAGGAATATATGACTTTCTATATTTCTTATGTTTAGCGTTACAGAATGGTACGCATTGAATTTCTATTAGGACCATCAATTCTTAGAAGTCGTTTCCAATAGATCTTTCTAGTTGCTATTTTATTTTGATTTGAAAGATTCAATTCAAAAATAACTTAAGAATCAGCGAACCTAATAGCAATTGCCATATGATTCAAGGGGTCAGTTCTAAAATATCTTAAGAATTTAGAGTCTTAATAACAATTTAATTGCTTTCAAGTGCTAATTTCAAACTAGAAAGATTAAGAGATTAATATAGAAAAAATCCTTCTGGTTATTTGGTGGCTTACTTTCACCGTTTATCCCAAAGTTTAACGACCTTTTAACTTTAATGCCTTAAAGTACTTCTCTAACACTTAAAACCCGAAGTTCCAATCTTGTTACCCTTTGATATCCATAATTATTTCTTTATAACAATTTAATATCCTTGTTTAAATCACATTTTCACTTTGATGCCTCATCCATATTTCATTAGAAAATTTATGTTAAATTGTTATCACATCCTTAGGATGTGATTAGCATGCAACACATTTAAATCTATTTTACCTAGTCATTAAGCATGCCATACAAACTTAATGAAACATTGAATGTGACATAGAGATGGGTATCAAAATAAAATTTGCTTGAAACTTTAGTACTCTACGATTGCTTTTTAGTTGAGCAAAAATAGAGGACGCAGAATACGATAAGTACTTACACATACATTTTGAATTGTAAAGAAAGGAGAAACGAAAGAAAAATTCCCCAAGGATCCAAAATATGGGACCAATAGGGGGGACAAGTGAGGTGTCTCCCCCCTATTGGATAATGAGTTGGCCATCATTAATGATGGTCAACTCATTATCCAATAGGAGGGGGACACCTCACTTGTCCCCTCTATTGGTCCCATATTTTGGGTCCCTGTAGCAAAGCTCGAAACGAAATCACGCATGCCTTTTTTTATGGGAAAATCATGCATCTGACTTCGTGGGACCCACCATACATTGCGGACTACGGCTCCACATAAGCAGGCTGGTGGACTCTGATACCTCATCCATATTTCATTAGAAAAATTCTGTTAAAATTTTTATCACATCCGTAGCATGTGATTAGCATGCAATACGTTTAAATCTATTTTACCCGGTAATTAAGCATGTGTTACAACAAACTTAATAAAACATTGAATGTGATATAGTTAATACTGCGGACTATGATTCCGTAAGTAAACAGGCTAGCGGCGCCTACAGCTTTCTTTATATAAAGAATGTTAATGCTTCTTTATATGAAGAAGGATAATGTTGTTAGCCGTTACAGTTTATGTCCAAAGAAATCTAGGCACGACGGGGCCACTCCGACCCAGTTCATCAGAAAGTTCGCCAAGTTGAAATTTCTAGAGAACACCGCACTCATTATCGATCATGTATTTTATCTGAGATCACATATTTTATCGGACCAATAGCAGATGCGCTTCAGAACACAGGTCACAAAGGTTATACGTCCACACGCGCAGATACGCAATGCCGTCTACAACTCGTTCACCATACAACACAGCGCGCAACCTGATATAAACGCACTCACTCCGTCACAGAACTGAGCAGGCAAATCACAAATTTTGTACCAATTAATCACACAACACTGCGGGAGAAATTCAATTAAAACATCAAATTACAGTCCTGTGTTGCACAAAAATAGAACCAGGTTAGTGCTTTCGCCACCCTTGAGAACTATCCAAGCACAAATATGCACAAGCAGAACTATCCAACCACAAATATGCACAAGCAGAAGCAGCTCGGCTTAGCAGGTATACAACACTCCAGAACAGATTTAAGAGCCACTCTTCCACAGGGGATGAGCTATCCACAGGTGCATCATACTGAAGCTTTCACTAGTGGCTTCACATCACAATGAAGCAAAACGCGGGTCTCAAGTTAAGATATATTCAGTGATCCTATAACCGATGATTCCTTGTAAAGAAAGGGTGTTTGAGGGCTTCATGAGCAGTCAGCCGTTCTGAAGGTTCATACTTCAGAAGACCCTTCAGGAGGTCAATAAGATCACCAGCTGAGTGGTCAACATGTTGCATTACAAGGTTCTGTATATGAGGAAAAAGAAACAAAGCAGAAATCTTAGCATGCTAGAATTGCTATCAGAATGCATTTCTAAGAATAAAACGTCACTTCAGTAAATAATTTCTCTAAGAATAAAACATCACTTCATTAAATAATTTCCTTTATAATCAAACTATAGATTTCCATCACATCTCCCATGGGAGAAATATGGGAGAAACGCCTAGTAGATGATAATTACAACTTATAGCATAGTTTCTTTAGCCAGTGAAGATCAAGTCTCCAACTTACTCCAGTATAACACAATATGCGATTCACGTATGACTTAGTGGAAACATAAAAAATTTATTGATTAAATAAAGCAAACAGAATATTTACAGTAACAACCCAGTACCTGAAGACGTGGCAATTTTGAAACAGCTTTAATACTCTCTCTGGAAGATGCACCTTCTGGCCAATGTAATCGACCTCTTCTGACATATTTCTCACCACGGCAACTACATAAAAATTGTTAAAAATATTAGAACAAACATGAAGTACAGAACTGGAAGCAATAAACTTATGATTTTTTTTTAAAATACTAAACATGGACTCTTTTGCTTACTCTGCTCTCCTCAACAGAGGCTGGGGCAAAGGACCCAATACCCTCTCCATCATGGCCAAGTGCTCCAAGTTCTCATGGGTCTGAAACAATGCCTCCCCCTGAAAAACACAGTTACAGAAACATCAAGTTAATCAAGAATCAACCTTAAACAAATGGGGTGATCAAAAAAGATAAAATCATATGTTCAAGAAAACTTACAGAACAGAGCTCCACCAGAATACAGCCCACACTCCATATATCACAGGGATAACTCCATCCAAATCCTGATAATAACACAAATAATTACATCATAAATGACATTTATTAAAAAAAGTTTTAAGAACTAAAAAAACCAGGAAATTGACAAATATAGTATGAAAACAGCAGGCATCAAACACCCACCCAAAATAACCTCAGGAGCCCGATAATGCCTTGTGGATACAACATAATTATGGGCTTGGCTATCATATGTTGAGCTGCCAAAGTCAATTACCTTGATAGCACTAGACTTAGGCAATCTTATAGAGGAGCCAACCTTGACCAATCATGAATAATTAAAACACAATCAGCACAATGAAACCCTAACATGAGCTAATCAATTTTCTCAGAAACTTGAAACATACTAGTACTAACAAATAGCATGATTGAACATGGAAATGTCAGTTCAATGAAATAAACCAGCATGCACAACAGAAGAACCGAAAACAAATGACCACTCCGCGAAGGTACCTTATGGTGGGATACTTTCATGTACTCGGGAGAAACGAAAAGAATGTTCTCAGGCTTCAAATCAGTATGAATAAGATGCAAATCATGCATAACTGCAAGGAGGGGGAGGAAGAAGATAATATAAACACTGTTAACAAGTTTCCACTAAAGTGGAACACAAGATCAGTAAAAAAAATAACTGCACATCTGCTAGCAAAAAGCAATGTATTGCAGATGACCTAATAACTAGAAGTGCTTTAGCTGCCAAATATACATATATATGTACATCAGCAAGGAATGCTGCATTGCAGCTATCCTACAGCCTGCTACTGCAAATAAAAATTTGCAAATGCAGGAAAGTAGCGCTTAAGCACAAAATATTGAGGACCCCATAAAAAAGGGGGAAGTACATAAGGGTCACCAATGATACAAAGCATGAATAAAATGATAAAGTTATGGAGATAATCTTTACACACATGCTATAGATTCCAAGAGTTGCCTGCCAAGCTCGCGGACTAGGTCAATGGGAAATGGGCGATAACCATTTTTCCGCAAAAAATCATATAAGCTTGGTCCAAGCTTCTCAAATACCTGATGAGATCATTTAAATTCATCGGCATACTTAAAACATACGGGTTTTAGGTTTATAGGGAAATTTCACCGTGAATTATAGTTATATACTTACGATACAGATATGATTACGATAGTCAAACCAGTTCCGTATTTGTACACAACTGCAAAATGAGCAGCTTACAAAGATATAACTTATCCCAACAAGAATAGTGACTAAATTAAGAGGAAATAATTATAATGTGAGACAACTAACCGGCTAGCCGAGTCATCTTGTTTCTTTAGTCGTTGAAGCACATCAATCTCAATCATAGCAGCCTCACGATATTTATCAACAGCACGAACAATTTTGATAGCTACCATTTCTTTCTTTTCTCTATCCCAGCACTCCAACACTTGTCCAAAGGTGCCTGGATTACACAACAGAAGGAAATCTGAGATGAATTTTTCAAAAATATTATGAAAATAAGACATTTACAAGTTAACACCATGATATGAACGATCAAGAGAATTAATTTTGCAATAAATTAACACAATGAAGACTAACCTTCCCCCATCTTACGATAGATCTTATCTGCAAAAGAGGCGAGAGAAATAAGTAAGTAACATGATAAAGAACAGCATTCCTAAGATTGGAAGAACCCATAAGTCGTAAAAGTAACTTCAGACAACCATGATAAACAAATTAAAGTTATTTGATACTTTCATAGAAAACATTATTTTTAAGTATAGTTTCAAATTACTCATAGGGTACAAAACTAGAAAAATCAATGAAGCCTCATGATCCAATACACTTTGGCAAAAGAACTCATACACGCAGAAACTTCAGAAACTTCAAACTTCAGAAAATATATCTGTTAAAAATAAACGATGTAGAAAACACCTTTTACATAAAAAAAGGTTTCCATTTCTTTCTTTACAAGAATATGCTAAATTTCTTACATGCATAAGCCTACAAAGTGATTTTTCATAATAAGTAGCAGATCCAATAACCAAGAATAGTAACAATTAAGTAGTTGATCTTTAACTACTACATATAAGTCTATACATACATACATACATATACATACACATATATGCACGCCAACACACACATATTTATTTATTTCTACACACACACACATATACATATACATATGTATATATGTATGTATGTGTGTGTGTGTGTATGTATGTGTGTATGTATGTATGTGTGGGTGTGTATATATCATGCACACACAAACATCAAACTCAGGACGACATAATCTAACAAATAACAATACAATACAAAACAAAAATTTAAAACGTCAGTGATGAGTGTAATTACAGCGAGAAGTTAAATTTTCTCCAATCCCAAACATGTAATGACCATCTTTGTCATCCTCCCTACGAGGAGGAGAAGCAATACGAGCCACTTTGTTTGCATACAAAGAGGAAGAAGAACAAGTATAATCTGAAGGTGCCATCGATGATACCAAGCTTGTCAAATCTCCAAGTCCAACTTCTTGCCCACAGAACATTCCTATCTGAGCCTACACAGAACCATCCATTTATTTATTTTTTCCACTCAGTAAAGATAGCGAGCTTCACCCACATCAGTCTTAATGAAAAAGCAACTTAGCAATATAAAAATTTTCTTGGTTCAACTTAGCAATATAAAAAATTTCCTAGTTCAGCTGCATCAATCTCGAGGTTCTCAATAGTCAAAAAGAGGATCAAATCTAAGGGCTTTCATAAAACAATTCCATAAAACAATTATCTGCATAGCTATTAATTATTAATATAGAAAAAGTAAATATATGTGGTTTTGGTTACATATAAGAAGAATCAAAATCGTTTCTTGACAATCAATTAGACAAATCAAATTCGTGATCAAAATACACCAGATCACGTCAAACCCTAATAACAATTTCTTCGTCGCAAACCATGAAATAATTCCAAACCCAAATTAGAAGAAACTAATGAATTCTTACCAGATCCGATTCATGAATCATCAAGGACTATTAACATCCACAAAGAGAAGCCATAAGTTTTTTTTAAAGGTGAGAAAACGAAAAGAACATATCTTTCGACGAAAACAACGAAAAAAATTACCTGAGGCTGGACATCCCATCTCGGCCTTTTCCTGGGGCGATGATCTATGAGATTCTGGGTTAAGCACTCCATCGCCATGATCGATTTCTCAAAGAGAGAACCTTGAAAAATAGAACAACAGAATTTGGGGGTAAAAAGGAAACCCTAATTTCGAAGAAACAAGAAGGTTTGGTCTAATGGCGGCGGCAGTTTCGCGACCCTCATCCTTTGTTTTATAGGGGGTGATTTGTCTGCACGTGCAACGCACGTGTAGGAAGTTGAAAGTGGGTTGGGCTGGGTTAGGTTTTGTTATTCAATGCCCATTTACGGAATCTAGAAAAGCCGTTTTTTTAAACCTTATTCCTTTTCCTCTTTTTCTTAAACTAGTTGGATTGCACGTGCAATGCACGTGGTAAAATTTTAAAATTTATCTTAAATTTCACTGGTAATACATGTATTTCAAAACCAATAATGGAAGCAAACCGACGATCATGTACTAAATCATTTTATATTGCAGTATCTTAAATAATGATGTTTATGACATTGTACATTTTCTGTGAATAAAATACTTGTGAATGGATTCAAAATGTTATGTAAATAAGCAACATAATATCAGAGTAGAATAAAAGCATTGCACTTGCTGCACAAGTTGCTCATTTATCTGGTAGGTAAAATTGAACATACATGTCATACAAATATATCCTTCAATAATGGTAAATAAACCAAGTCACCAGCCCTGTGATAATGTCATAAAGCTCTTATAACTTTTCTTCAAAGAAATTAAGAAGATCACCAAGAGTATTCACTCCGAGATTACTTTGCAAAGAGCTTCCAAGTTTTCCTCCAAGCTGTTTCCTATGATGATACAAACAGAGAGCTTCAATTAATTGAAGTCTAATTTTGCAGCTTAAGAAAATTATTGTTAAAATGTAATATGTCAAAACATTGCAACATTAAAAATATTGTCTTGTAGGTATTTTAAAATAATGAAGATGCTATGCAAGACCAGTTCGAGCAATGTCAAACTCCAGATGAATGCAAGAACGATCAGAAGCTGGAGTGTGGAGCTCTTTCCGCGCAACTACATTAGCTCTGAAGATCGGATATCATGTATTATTCCATTATTAGATGAACTTAAATCCATGTCTCAATATAAAACATCCTTTAGTATCTGCATGGATGATGAATATCATGAATGGCATGACCATTTTTAAGACTCCATTTCTTTTCCAAGTGTGATGTGGCTTCTGAGTCATCAAACACAACCCTCAATTCAGTAACATTGGCTGTGTAAGTGGTAGATGCACCTAAGGCATCATCTTGATCTCAAAGCAACCGATCTAATTCTGGTCATAATTGCTCTTTCCTGTAAGAATATATACATTGTTACTTGCAAAACTTCAGCATATGGAACGTTTAAACACAATAATATACTAAAAGCAAATTCATCCAGGAATTTCTTTGCAAATCAGGAAGCAACGCAATTTATTTAATGGTTACTTTAAGTTTAGCAGCAACATGAACGTGCTGTTACCATGCAATGAAGTCATCTTCAATGCATTGATCATCATCTCCTAGGCTTACTTTGACAAGGCGCTTCGCTCCTACCACAGCAAGAAAATTTATAAATTTACTTAATCACATAAACAAGGCAGAAAACATAATTATAGCTTTTACGACTACACTATGGATAATAACCGATCAAGCAGGATACATGGAAGAAGACTGATAGTTATATTAATAGGACTGAAAGACTTATGTTGCATGAGTTCAAGACCATTTTGGTTTTTTGTAAGAGTATTTTTTCCAATGTGCTAAGCATGAAAAATTGCTCATGTTGTCCTCTTCCCCAAATGAAAAGCAAGAAACAAGAATAATGTCAACCATGCCCAAAGTAGAAAAATTATTGTTTGGGAACATATATCAAATTATTGGAACCATCACAAACTAAAATGTAAGTAAGACACAAGAAACATATGCAAAAACCTCACCATATAGCAAATCAGACTGCCAACAAATAAATTCCATATGCTGGCATAGAATATAAGAAAAATACATAACTATGAACGATATTATAACGTTAAAAATGTTACATAAAGTTGCAAACAATAACGACATTATAAGGCAAAAGTCACGAGAAGGTAGATGATTATGCAATCATTTGATGCAGTTTTTGCACCTCTAAGTTTTTATCAGAGACAAAAATACAGTCAAATAGACCATTAACTTCTAAATTAATTATTAATGCTTAAATG
>BQKN01059891.1:30389-44931 GCA_022839385.1 Asparagus kiusianus
AAAACTTTCTAGAAGGTTTACAGTTTCTGTAAAGTTTCTGCAAAGTATCTGCAAAGTATTTGTTAAAACGAAAATAAAAGATACATTGCCAGTTTCTGCAAAGTTGGAACCAACAAAAATGCAAGAAAATCGGAGGAAGGATTAGTAACCTCGGCTTCATACGGCTCCTCTATGGTCAAAAATAAATGTAAGGACTTGCTCGATATTATCTCCATCTTTATTTAATTTAGATAGTAAATACAATAAATATATATCAGGTAGCCAAAAATTAGACCAATGAAATTCCGTCTGCTAGAATCAAAAATGCGCTTTCGAATTATATCAATTAGTTTTCTATGATATAAAGGTTTATATCACAAAACATGAAAAAACATATAAATATAAATAAAGTACATAAGTTCCTAAAGAAAAGCAATACAATATAATTCTACATTTCTACAATAAGCACTATAAACTATATTGATAGACTTTATAATTAGATCTGTTTTGAATTCAAGCCTAAGAATAAACCATCCAACACCCAAGTAGTAAATGACGATGCCTTGAGGATGCGAACATCTCTTTAGAATTGAAAGTTTAGCATTTAACATATATTTAAACTAAATAAAAGCATGCATACCAAAAAATAATTTTTGTTTTCTATTTCAATTCAATCATAAATATATAATCCAATAAACCAACTTCATTTTTTTAAAAACATTAATATTTACCTGGATAGATGGGAAAATCAACAACCTCCAAATACTTATTCTTGTAACATAAAAGAAAAAATTAGAAAAATATCAATTGCCATAAAAACTAATTGTAGTGGAAGAAAATAAACTAAATTCAAATGCAAGAATTAAATCTCATGCAACAATCCTACTATAGCGGTTTTAAGTAGATTTTGTTTGCGGTTTCTCCACTAAAGACTGGATTCAATTAATTTAACCTTCATTTGAATTTTCTATCTTATTTTAGGACTTTGTTTTGCTCTTAATTTCTTTGAATTTGTAAGACCGGGTCATATCTTTTTTGTGTTTTTATTTGATGGAGCTTTATTGATTTATACAAAGCACAATGAAGATGGGTTTGCAGTAGTGACATAAACAGAGATTATATTAACTGTACAACATATTATTATAGAGTAATAATTGTATAATTTAGTATAGCACATATATATGTGTCATTATAGAAGTGTTAATATGGATAAAGGATTCCTGCACAATTCTAACTATCTCATCAAATTCCCCAAACTTTGCATAAGCTTCCATAAGGGCAGAAACAATTTCAATGTTGGGCTTATATGAACTACTTATGATCTCACCCCATAAAGCTTGGGCATTGGAAAATTTTCCATTTTTGGCATAATAAAGCATCAGAGCACAAAGAGAAGCGCAGTTGTGCCGAAAGCTCAAAGCTTTCGTATCTGAGTGCACTTTTGCGAGCTGAGTGTCGGTAAAGTCAAACAAAATCGATTTTAATTATACTTTGACCTCACAAGTTGACAATTAAAAGAGAGGAGAAAGGGAGATAGTACCTTGATAAAGGAGAATAAAAAGTTTTTCAATGGCAAACTCCAAAGCTGCAGACCGATGAGAGATAGATGATGGCAAATGTGAGAACTTAGGAGATGGCGGAGGCGTTGCATTGATGATGATGACAATAGTAATCATCTTGGGCAATTGATGGCTTAAGATCGTGGGACGGCGCTGACTAAGGTGAAGCGTTACCGGATAGAAGGCATAACCGACGGGGATATTCTAAGGCTTTTGATCTCTAAAGAGAGGAGAAACGATGGAAGGAGAAGTGAAAAGAATAGCAGCCGACCCTTTTTGCGGATAGCCCCCTCTCAAAATGTAAAGGAGGCGGAACCATTTTAGACATATATTTATTTATTATATAAATATAAAAATAAAGAAGGAGTTATGCGAATAAATCTTCTCAAAAGTACTAAATTCGTGGGATTGAAACCGTCGACGCCAAACTCGTGCGAGTTTTATTATTTATTATAATTAATTTATTTATTAAATTAATTTATTAAATAATCAATATTTAATAATTTATTAAATAATCAATATTTAATAATTTATTAAATAATTTCATAAATTATTTATTATATCAAACTATTTATTACTGTTCACATTAACTAATTCCCTTTTAACATGTCATTGAATGCAGAGGGATAACTTTGGTATATTTAAATTTGTTGAAGGGCAATTTAGGATAGGTAAAATTTTTCATGAACTCCCTCTTTTAAAGGGTAAATAGATGTCCTGTTTGGATGGAGGGTAGAGAGGGGGGGAGGGGAAGAGAAATGAGGCTTTCACCTTGTTTGTGAGTTTTTTTAAGGAGTGTAGAGAGGAGGAAGGAAGGGGAAATGAGGTTAAAATTACTTGGTTTTTTTCCCCTCCGATTTGGGCGGTAGAGGAGGGTAAAGGAGGGTAACTAGTGTAATGACATTCTTACCCCCATCAAAACAAAAAAAAGGGCTGATGTGTTATTAGTATAAAGTCATTTACGTAAATTTACATATATTTACTTCCTTTCACATTCATTCACCTTACTCAACTCCCAAACAACATATTACAATTCTCTTCCCTTCCCTTCCCGTTGTTTACCTTTCCTTCCCTTCCCTTAGTAAACTCCCAAACACACCAAAAATCTTTCAAGCAAATTCAGTGTTTTTTATGGAGTGGTACTAGGAGCACACCCCCAACCACACCTTCAATCACACCCTCTCTCTTATTTGATATAGTGCATCGGGCCTCACATGAGATTTTAAATTTTTAAAATCTTATGTGGGGCCCGGTGTACTGTAGCAAATGAGAGAGTGTGTGGTTAGAGTTGTGGTTGGGGGTGTGCCCCTATCATTTTCCTTTTTTATGCATCCCATATTGTCGAGAATCCCTATAATTAATCAATAATTTTAAATTTAATATCTTTTTTTTTGCATCTTAGATTATAGAGAATCCCTACAATTAGTGGATCTTGTAAATTGTCATTTAGTGGATCTTGTAAATGATAATTATTATAAAAACTATATTAAATTCTTTTAATAGTGGGACCCCTAAATGAATCAATATTATTGGTCCACTGAATCCTTTACAGTCAACGATATAGAGAATCCCAACCCGTTTTCATACCATTTAATTTACTAGTATAATACACGTGCTTTGCACGTGAGCGTACATGTTTTAAGTTGTAATTTTTTTTATTAAATAGTAAAATGGTAATAAATAAAATTATATAATAAGATTGCTTCGAAAGAATTGTATGAATTAATTATTATTGTGTAGTTATTATATATAATTAAATATTTTTATTATAATGATCGTTTAGTGCTAACTTTTTTAAACCAGTGCCCCAAATCTACAATTATTCTTAAATAAATCTGCCAAATCTATAAGTTCTATTAAATATGTCTCTCCAGTTTGAAAGTTGTTAACTTAACTCTAAATTAATTAAGCATCATTGATCTTGCAAGCTTTTTTCTAATGTTCCTTAGATAGGTTAACTTAATATCACTAACATAGTATGAGAGATACTTCTCATTATAATTATTTAATAAGTTAAATTGCACTAAACTCTTATGAACTCTCAGCCTCTATGAACTTCCAAATTACACTAAACCCCTAATAAGTTTTCTATTTCAAAGAAAGCCCCAATAACTCTCTAAATTCTGCTGATAACCCCTATAAATTACAACCAATAAATGGCATAAAAAGGCATGTTGAAAGTTATTGGGGGTTAGGTGTAATTTATCTAGAAGATATTAGGGGTTTTCTACACAAGTTATTTGGGGGTTAATGTTTTAAAAGTTCATAGAGTCTCTTTCCTACAAAATGCTAAAAGTCATGAGGGTTTTATGATAATGTACATTATTTAATATTATAATTCTTAGTTTAAGTAATACTATTATACTATTAGAATAATTATACTACCAATATACTATAAAATATTTATCTAATTTAATTTTTGAATTATGCTCTTTGATCATTTAGTACTATAAATCTTTTATATATTTTTAATGTACTATTATTAACAATTAATCCTACTATTATTAATGTTAAATATTTTTTTGTAAAAAGGTTAGTTTTTAGTCATTAGTAAGTATAGATTATTCAGTATTATATAATAATATTTGAGAAAATATTAAAAAATAATATTAAAATATTTATTTAATTTATTTAATAATATAATACTAAATAAATAATGTAATAATAATTTATGTGATATTATTAAAATAATTACACTATTAATATTTATTCTATTTATTTAATTGCTCATTGAATTATAGTATAATTCCTAATAGTATTTAGTACCATATTATTTTATTATAATTCATAAATAATTATTAAAGTAATAATTTAATTGGTTACTAATAATTGTATATACTTATTTTATAAATTATTTTATTATATTATTATTAAACAATTAATAGTTATAATATTATTAATAATCATATATTATTAATAATTATAATTATTTAGGTAGATGAGGAGGTGCATAATTATTAAGTGGTTATATTTATATAATAAAATATTAATTAGAGAAAATGACATAGTTAAAATTTATCAAAATTTGAGTGGGCATAAAAAAAACTAAAAGTTTTAACACCCCAACCCTCTTTTTGTAGTAGTATAGATATAGATATAGATTTATTTTAAAAATAAATAAGGATAATTATTTAATATTTAGATAAAGTTATATTATTCTTGAGTTTTTCTTTAGTGTTGGGGGAAGAGACTGGATTATAATCATGTATAATAAAGTGTTATTAATTCATTTAAAATGATAGATTTGACCGTATAAATGAGGGCAGTTACCTGTAATTACCCTTCTTTTTAACCTGTCAAATGAGTTACCTTAGTGATTCTATAATTTTTTGGGCTTTGCTTCGGTGCTCCTAAAATCGTTTATTAATTTATTTTTAAAAAAAGGGTAAATTTGGAAAAACAAAAAAATCTTCGTCCCCACCAATTTCTCATCCACAGAATTCCATCAAACGCGTATAAATCCGTTTAAATAGAATCATAGGTGAATTACGCTAAGAAAATTCCTCAATAAAGATATCAACAAGAAATCTAACATGTGATTGAATGCGATACAAGGAAATTGGATCCGAAGAAAATCGACCATCAACCATGTTGATGAACTTAAACAAAGCAATCATGTTCATTCAAAATCTTAGTTGTTTAGTTGAAAATTAGTCGAATGAAGGTTCCCAAGGCCTAAGAGAAAGCCAATTAATGTCAGGCTCATACATACAGTTCCTCCATGCAAAAACAATTTATTTCCAGTCAGATTGGCCCGATGGCGACACTCATGATCTCGGGCTCAATACTCTAGAGAAAGAAGATGCTCGTATGAAGTATTTCATAGGATCGATGACCATATTAAAAATTAAATTCCATTAGGTTTGGCCATCCGCACAATGAATTAGGGGATTGGAGAAGAAAACTACGTCAAAAAAATAAAGACCCGAGAGTTTTTCATTAGTTGGAAAATTCTAACTACTTCATATTTATCTTCTTATTTATACTTCATAAAATAATCTTTTTATCTAAGTGAAATTACTTTTTTGGGTGTGGAACTACTGTCAACTACCTTATCCCACAAATTTAGGATGTGAGAGAGATTTTTAAGGAAACAAACTACTCCAACTGCTTGGGAGCACCGAAGCTGTTGGCTAATTTTTTTAGTAATGAATTAAGACGAGTTAATTCTTTTTATTCCATGTGCATATCTTTTCAGTTGGGAAAGTCAAATGCGCGTTACTCTTGCTAAACACATAAATATGAGAAATTCCTCAAGGACCCAAAATATGGGACCAATAGATGGGACAAGTGAGGTGTCTCCCTCCTATTGGATAATGAGTTGACAATCATTAATGATGACCAACTCATTATCCAATAGAAGGAGGACACCTTACTTGTCCCCTCTATTGGTCCCATATTTTGGGTCCATGTAGCAAAACTCAAATCTTACGGGATAGTTATGAGCCGACGTATAAAATGGGCAGTTTTAAAAAAACATATTTATACAATTAACCCTCCTTTAAAAAAGATTTTTGAATTACAACTCCACTTCCCGGATAGAGTCAACCGAACTATTGATAGGACTTTATATTCCGTGTTATTTATCTTTTTGAAAATACATCTTGTGGTCGCTGGTCGGCAGCCTAACAACTATGAAGATTGAACAATTTTCACCTTGGTCAGCTTCTTCAAATTCACCCTCGCACCAAAGTTTTCAGCTTAATCTTGCCACCAAACTAAAAGACTTGAAAAAGGATATAGCGCCGGGACAAATGCCTCGGCTCCGATATAGGTGATATAATTGACATCCGCAAAAATTCATCCCTAAAAATGAACTTCCTCGCAAAACACAATTTCAAGCCATAGGTTCCCTCAACATAGGTAAATAATATTTAACGACACCATAAGATTACCTTCAAAGGTACAAATTTTGTGTTCGATAAATACATAACCAACGGCACATACAACTAGTTACATGCAATTTTCTGAAGCATGAAATCAGGTGACTAGTTACAGAACTCTCAACATAACACCTTTTAGCTGGCTAGGGCCCTAAAAGAAGTAACGGTGTATTGTACAAAGAAAAGCGGAAATTTTCAGTTGAACACTTCCTGGTTCCTGTGCAACAGCGACGCGCTTCGAGGTCTGAAGCTGCAACATCTCTTTTGAGGTCTCCGTCGCCATTGATTCCGTCAACGGTAGTCAACTAAATATACTGGATACTGATACAAACATAGAGCTCAAGTTTAGGAACAAAACAAGGAATTTATGGGTTGCGGCAAATTCCAGTTTTTTTTTTTTTTTTAAGACACTCTCAACAAAGATACAGAACTTGTTTCAATTTTCAATGCTTTTTTTTTTGGTTTGGTAGGAAATGCACGATAAATTTAGTCACAGTGGATTACTAGGTATACAAAATTGTCAAAAGAGGACTTCAAAGATATATTAACGGCAATTGAATTCTATTCAGGATCATTAATTATACCACGTTCCACAACATGAATCACAAATAGATGACTTTGATATCATTTTCAGATATAACTGCTTTTCTAGCCTCTCCAGTGGATCTTAATGTATATACAGTTTTGAAATGTTTGATCTACTTTCCACTTTCACTAATATTTACACTTGAAAGAATTCTCAGAACCCAACTCAGAGCAATCAGAATGCATCACATCTAAGTGAGAATGCATGACCTATGGAAGAAACAATAAAAGGTGAACGTAATGAACTTTCTTAGGATATACTTTCATGTGCATTGATTTTACACAAAGTGAACTTTCTTAGGATATATTTTCATGAGCATTGATTTTGCTACTGTACTTGTAAAAGTAATAATATGATGTTTTTTCCTAAAATGGAACATATGTTAAATATGCATGCATCTACGTAAGAGGATGAATCTCGAAAAAGCATATATCTAGCAAAGATTCACATTCAACAAAATGGAATGACCTGCAACTCATCTGATTAAGAAGCAAATATCGAATAAAATATTTCACAATATCAAAATACATTATGTTTGTGCATGTGGACTCGTCTTTTATAAACAGTAATTTTTAATTTTGAGAATCATCAGATTGCGCCTCAGTAGGTCCCCTTGGAAAAATCGTATTGCTACCCATCATTTTCTACTTCAGTCATTGTTAGTTTGACTATCACTTGCCTCTTCCTTTTCCTTCCTTATTGATGAAATTTGAGTTGAACAATGCATTTGTTATTCATTTATTTGACCCCTTTGCATCAGGCAATGAAATGTGATGGTATATTTAATAGAGTTTTTGTCATGTTATACCCAAAATTGTCCTGAAGTTTTATATTAGATTCTCAAATCTTCATATGTCTATTTACATTTCCAAATTTTAGCACGTCAGGAAATTAGAATGATAGATGAGTTGGGATCATATAGATTTTAGATGTATCGCTCGTGGAACATCCATCTTGACTAGGTTTCTCTCTGCACCTGGATTTTCATCCCAAATAAGTGCCAATCTGGCTTCATCTTCCTCCTCATTCACTCCTCTTTCTCTTCGCTTTCAGGATTTTGCTTCCGCCCTACATCCTCAAGCCATCGGATCAAAAGCAATGCAACCGGTTGATGAGGACCAATAGGGTAACACCATGTTGTAGCATGACGAGATTTAATGAAGACACTCTTGTTTCATTTGGGTCAGAACCTAAAAGGCAAGAGAACTGATTGGGTTATGCTTAGTACAAGTTGGCTGATGAGGAGCTAGCCCAGGCTGGAGGGATTAAGGAGTAGCTAAATTAAACGAAGTTGTTGCTTGATTTCTATATATTCTTTGTTTCATTGGGAGATAATGAAACTGAGATCTCCCCCCCCCCCCCCCCCCCCATCTTCTTTGGAAAGAATGTATATTTTACAGGCTAGAAGCGAAGAACGGAGAGGGTTTTGGGTGAAGGGAATGAAGAAGAAGGAAGTAGTAGTATGGAGATATGAATGAAGGTATATAAAGAAGAAGATCACATCTTTGCTGCTTATCTTTCCTTTTTCCTGTTGATTTTCCTGGCCTTGATGAGGCCCCTGTTGAGGAACTCTCTTGGCCATTTTCGCGTGAGTGACATGCAACTCTAGGCGTAGAGCTTCATAGGAAAGAGGGTGAAAATTTTCAAGTTGCAAGAAATTGTAGTACCCTTTTGACCCATGCCTCTTTGACATCCTGGAGTACCTGTAATAAAAGTTCTTTCGCTTATTTTATTTTCCCTTATTTATTTATTTATTTTGAAGGATGAATAAAAATGAGATATTCATGTAGCCGACCCCAAACATTTGGGCTAAATGATTTATTGTTGTTGTTGTTGTTGTTGTTGCTGTTGTAATAAGGACGAATAAAAACAGAGATATTCGATCTCTTTTTAGTTGTCTTCTTTTAATAATGGATTGTACAATTTTAACTTATTCTTGGGAAAAATGCTTCCCGCCCCAAAAATGAAAGAAAACGTGCTTTCCCCTCCCAAGACTTTTTTAACGGGTGCTTTGCCCCCAAAAGTAAACTTTGTGTTCTTTGAGCCCCAAAACACAAAACCCAAGAGATTTAAATTCGTAAAGACCATAATACCCTTCTCTCTCTCTCTTTTATATCTGTTATGTTTTGAAAGAGTTTTCTCCATCAATCCCAGCGGAGAAGCTCGACCTCCGTCAATCCCCGCTTCCGCCGCCGTCGAAGCTCCGTCAATCCCCTCGTCATCGATTTCGTCGGAGGCGTTTGTGTTCTACGAGGCGATCTTGAGCAGGGAGTACTTAAGAGAGGAGGGATTAGGGTTATGACAAGGGCAACAGGAATTGGGGCTGATGAACAAGCATATGAGGTTCTTGGCGAGGTTTCTCACTGTTTGTTTGGTGACTGAGATGAGAGATATGGTGAATCGGCTTGCTGGGCAGCTTAAGGGGCTAGTTGATGAGTGCAAGAAGAATTTTCAGGTAAAAGATTGTGTGAAAATTAAAGCATTTGAAGGGATTGAGGAGGTGGAAGAAGGAAGTGGGTCTTGTTAGTGATTTTAATCTTGTTTTTTTGTTTTTGTTTTTTGAAGGGTTAATTGGTGGGTAATTTTTCTTTTTCTTACTGACTTTTTGTAAGATTCAGAAACATATATAGCAATGTATGATATAGTAGGCAACTTTTGTGTGAGTAAAATTGATCTTTTGTGGTCTTTGCTCAACATCTCTCCCCCTCATGGCTTCAACTTGAGGTCTTGGTTTACGCATTGGTTGTGAAGATTACGAGTTGCTAGTTAAGATTATGGATTGAAGCCATGAGGGGGAGAGGGTAGGTTGTTAAGATTAGGCTTGGTTGTTAAGGTTAGAGTCAGTTGTTAAGGTTATGGGTTGTGAAAGTTACGCGTTGGTTGTTAAAGTTACGGGTTAATTGTTAAGGTTACGGGTTGATTGTTAATGTTATGAGTCAGTTGTTAAGATTACGGATTGGTTGTTAAGGTTACGGATTAGTTGTGAAGGTTACAGGTTGGGAATTTGGGATATATATGTATATATATTTTGAGTGACATGAATACTTTGGACCACTTGGCCTAGTGATAAAATTTGGGAGGTTGGACAAGAGGTTTAGGGGTCCCCTACAGCCATAATATATTTAAGGGTCTTTGATGGGCCTTGGGTCTTAGGGCTCTTGGGCTCTTTAAATTTTAAATATATTTTTAGAATATTCGTTGTTAAGAATAAGGGTTTGTTGTTAAGGTTACTCTTTGGTTATGAAGGTTACGGTTGATTGTTAAGGTTAAACATTGATTGTGAAGGTTACATGTTGGTTGTTAAGGTTATGCGTTTGTTGTTAAGGATAAGCGTTGGTTGTGAAAATTACGTACTTGTTGTGAAGGTTACGGGTTGGTTGTTAAGCTTACGGGTTTGTTGTGAATGTTACGCTTTGGTTGTGAAGGTTACGTTTTGGTTGTGAAGTCTTTGAATTCTAAAAATATTTTTATAATATTCATTATTTTATTTTTTTAGCTATTCAATTGCCTAATATTGTTGTTTACGAGAATTCACCTATTACGCGTTAGTTGTTAAGGTTACGGGCCCGTAACTTAATAGTCAACCCGTAACTTTAACAACCAACGCGTAACTTTCACAACCAAACTGTAACCTTAACAACCAAACTGTAACATTAACAACCAAGCCGTAACCTTAACAACTAACATGTAACCTTAACAACCAACGCGTAACATTAACAATCGTAACCTTAACATATCAAGCGCCTTCATCCCGGACACGGTGTCGATCATCCCAACGCTCCTCAGCCTCTTAACCCCAGTGCCCCAAAAGGCCCATCATGCCCACAAGAGCTCACCACGACCTTGGCCTTCATCACGTTCGGATCCATGCACGACTGGGTGTCGTGGTTCATCGACACCAACGTCTAGTTCATCACGACCCCCGACCCTCCCGTTCTTAATTATCAAATCCTCCGCCGCTACCACGCTGAACAACTTCACATTGGGCCGCATCAGCAGCTTGCTCATGATGGTGGAGGTGAAGAGGGCGGCGTGCTTGATGACGACGTAATCCTCCTGCTCGTCGTAGGGGACCTCGAGCTCGTCGTAGGGAACCTCGAGCTCGTCGAGGAAGAGGTGGGCGGGCTAGCGGACGACCATGACAGAGAAGAGCTGGCCGTCGAGCCAGGCGCCGCCGCCGGGGGAGACGAACTGCTCGATGATGGCGACGTTGATGTCGGGGTTCTTGGAGAGCTCGTGGGCGTAGGAGAGGCCGACGGATCCGACAACGCCTCCGCGGTCGACGACGTTGATGTCGGCGTAGGTGATCATGTCGGTCATGTAGCGACGGGTCATCTCACATGAGACAATTGATTCTTTGATGGGGCGGAAGCGGAGGGAGGAGAGATCGTAAGAGGCGGAGATTTGAGGGGCGGAGGATGACAATGATGGGGAGGAGAAAGATTGGGTTTTGAAGGCGGAGGAGAGCTTGAGGCCATGGAAGGAGGAGGAGAGGAGGTTGCGGTCGCTGGGTTTGGAGAGGAAGGAGGAGGTGACCATAGAGGGTATTATGGTCTTCGTGAATTTAAATCTCTTGGGTTTTGTGTTTTGGGGCTCAGAGAACACAAAGTTTACTTTTGGGGGCAAAACACCCGTTGAAAAAGTCTTGGGAGGGGGAAGCACGTTTTCTTTCGTTTTGGGGGCTCGAAACTTTTTTCCCTTTATTCTTTGTTGATTCTTTAATTTGCATATGTTACTATTTTATTCACCATCTCTTGTACTCGAGAATGATTCATCTGTTTACGGTTCACTCTCTTTTCTGTATCCTATTCATAATGAGATTGATAGGCAACACAATGTTCATAGACTTGAGAAAACTAGATATTTAGAAAGGTTCTAGTTTTTTCTAGAGTCGATTCTAGTTTTTTATTCTACTTCACCTTCTGATCCTTTTTGCATTTACATTAGTTGTGAAGATTAAGAGTCCTTCAAGATTATTTTTGAGAAACATCGTTAGGATTAATGAGTTAAAAAAAGATTTGTTTTGGAGCAATCTTAGAGAGTCCATAGGCAGAATGTTTACAAAACTAGGCTAAATTTGAATCAAGTAATCTTATAATTATAAACTCTCAAATGCTAACTCAAATAAAAGTATATTTTACTATTCGACAAATTGAAACTCTCGTTTGGAGAAGAAATATCAACTTTTCATCCAATCAATGGTAATTAATCTAATTAAGTACAACAAAAACAGGTAGTACATGAGCTTCTATACAATAAGCATGTCAGAAAGCGTTGAGAAAATATGCTCATGGTATACAGATAGCATCCTAAAAATGCGAGCGAGATGGGGTAAGGAATTAACTATTTGGAGTTCATTTTGTAAGTTGTAATTTTTTTCCCCGACCTCTTCGATATCTCTTGATTTCATATGTATATACTCTTGAGACTTTAAAGTTCTAACCTTTTCAATTAGATGTCCTCTTTGAATTAAATTTTGCTACACACTGTACTGTCTCTTGCTAATAATGCAATGCAAAACAAATAAAGGGTGAACCGGTGAAGCTCTTAAACCAAACTATTTGATATTTGATATGTTTTATGCCCCATTTTGAAGGCTGCAAGACCAGAATGTCAATTTGGCGGATCCAAAGCCGGAATTTGTAAGTTCGGGAAAATTAGGGTTTGAAGTGAGAAAAGCTAAGCCACCACCCCACATATAGATACTCTTATTGGACAACAAGCTACTTGCCATTACGTGAAGAAGTTTAAACATAAGCTTATAGAGCTTAAAGAAGAATAAAAAGTATTTATCTGAATTATTTGTCAAGATGATAAAGGTCACCTAATCATTGATGTCAAATGGAGAAGCCCAACATATGTCAAAAGTCACAATAGATGAGCTTACCATAGTCAGAAACATGTGGTCACAAAATGAAGAAGGAACTATTTATCGCTTTTGCCGCTTGGGAGATTCAAACCCATAAGTCCGAGCAAGTTTGAAGCAGGGCCGGGAAGCCCTTCTTGAGAAGAAAAGGAATCGAGTAAACTCTTCACAAGGTTTACATCTACATCAACAGGGGTTAGCTCCTCCTCCATGTCCTGTGCAGATTTTGATGTTCCCTGAACAATACGACAGTGACAAATATAAGTGCTGATACATTTGATAATATTTCACATTTAAGTTGGCCATTCTAAATTTCAGATACATAGATAACATTAACATCGTCGATCCTACTAACAAGTGCATATTAAGCAGACATTAAATGTTTTATTAGTGAACTGTTAGAACAATAAAAATCTTCTGGAGAAGTTCATGGATGTCCCGATATTAGTTAAGTAAATGTGCTTTCACACGTTGGAAATTGTACATAAAGCAGTAGATTGAAACACCTAGATGGAATGTTCTTTCCAGGGCCCTCTGCCGGCACTAGAAATAACAGAAATGTTCAGGTTTCAAGACATATAATGGACTGAGTTAATTTATGTAAGCTATCATTCCAGGAGAAACAAAGAGTCCAACTTTTGCTTGAGAGCCATATCTCATGAACAGTAAAGTTTCACAGGCTTTTTGGACGAAGACATCTCCAGTAGATGAAGAAGAAGAAGGAAATAGGGGAGAATTTTTTTTTTTTTAAAACAATCCCTATAAACACATTGTTTGATTCTCTAAGATAGCAGAATACAGTTCCCATTGCAGGAGACAGAAAAAACAATCTGCAACTTCGTGAGACTTAGCATGCAAAAGAACTTGCATAAAGATACAGCTAGATGCCACATATGTTTCATAGAACAAAGTAACGAAGATGCTCACCTCTTCATCATTGCTGGTTTGTTCAGAGGCACGAAGGAAACTTCTCTTAAGTGTAGTTGCATTTAGCTCTTTACTTAAAGCATCAGAATAGGACTCCATAAATGCGTCCCCACCGTCATCACCCCCACATGGTTCAGCAATATCACTTCCATCCTCTGATTCATCTGTAAAATCCGTGTATAGCATACATAAGCAAAGGAAAAGATTACCAATAATGCAATTTAGTGAACAAATCCTTCACAAATAATGTTATCCTTGAAGGGTTTTTGGGTATTGGTCTCCCAAATCTTATCTATTTGGACAAGTCCTCTAAATCGTCTTACCTGGACATAAGCCAGCCAAATTTCATCTCTTCAGATACAAGTCCCTCAAATCATCATATTTGGATAAAAGTCCCTCAAAACTAGTAAGTCTTTGAAACAAGTCCCCATGGTTAAGTTCATCCACGTTAACCCATTTTTCAAACTAAACTAATGGGCTGTTAGTTTCCTATTTTTAATATTTGTCATTGTTTTCAACCTATCTTCTATCAAAGGTGAAAAAGCCAATGTATCCCTTGAACCCATTTAAAACAAACTTTATCTTGCTAAACTTCCTAAAATCCTCCAATTTAGAATCTAAATCCTAACAGCCCCATTAGTTTTGTTGGGTTAAGTGGATGGAAATTAACCATGGCGGAGTTGTAAAACCCTAGTTGATGTAAAACGGAGGAGGGGATCCATCGGAATCAGCGATCTAATTT
>BQKN01059891.1:49931-78203 GCA_022839385.1 Asparagus kiusianus
CTAAAATCACTCAAATCTCTCCAAATCAATTAGATACCAAAACTGAACAATTACTAAATTTAAACTACAATTCAAATTTCGAATTCAAACTACTAAAACTAAAAATAACAAATTTGGAAGTTGGCATTCTTGTCCTCATTACTAGTAGTTTTGAGGGACTTGTATCCAAATATACAAAATTCAAGGGACTTATATCCAAATATGATGATTTGGGGGACTTGTATCCAAATAGATGAGATTTGGAGGACCAGTAGCCAAAAGATCCCTACTTCAGAATCATACAATAGAAAACCAGTCATGCAAGGCGAACAACTTATTATTAATGTTTTAAATATCGGCCGCCATGTCGGACATGGCGGCCGATATTGCGGATTCGGAGCCTAGCCGCCACGAAATTGTTGAATTTAATGCGTATGACGTTTTTGAGGTCATGTCGGGGACATGTCGGAAAATAGCGGATATATCGGGTGACATTTCGGCCATCAAATATCGGCCAAAATTCAGAAATATCGGTTTCACATTGACATGTTGAAATCATATGATTTGCAATATCTTTCACCTTCTATTTATGTAAAGTTTCACATTGTTTCCTATCCACTACCCATATGGGTGCTTGCTGTAGGTTTTAATTACTTGTTATTGCATGTGTTTTCTTTATAATGGAAGGCTATAAGAACACATGAATTTATTTGTATTAGTTGCACATATACTTCGGTTTTACTAGTTTCTTGTTTGGAGAAATGACAGATATATAATAAAAATCCTGCAATTGTTAGTCGATGCAGTTAAGTAGTTTAGAATAGCAATTACGAGTTTAATTTTCAATTTCAGTAGAATTTTCTTTTTGTTCCTACTAGTATAATGCACGCGCTTTGTATGTGAACATTTTTTTTTGTAATCTTTTTCTTTGAGTGTAAAATTATGAAGTGACTTTTATAATAACATAAATTCTTAAATTGAACAATTAATAAATCTTTACATTAATAAATAAAGTTGTGTATAAAGAATTGTATTAGTAATTTTTATATTCTGGATAATTATTATACTTTAATAAGAATTGTCTAAACATATGCAGTTAAGCTGTTCTAGTGTCTATTTGGTTTTCTATGCAAAAGCAAAAACTTGGTGGTTGCTTGTGAAAATGAAGACCCTTCTCATATGTACTTTTTCATATGTTTAGACAATATAATTATCAAGTATGTGAAGATTCCATTTATGATATTATATCAACCTATCCGATATGGCAATCCGATATTTTTTTCATGTCCCCCGATATATCCTCGATTTCCGCTATCCGACATGAATTTTGGCCGAGCGACATGAACCCGACATCCGATATTTAAAACCTTGCTTATTAAAGACCAAATACATCACCATGTGATAACTCAGTGATAACACTATTAGTAATACTCTACTAATACATGAACCTAAAAATAAATTGTTGTCGCTAACAAGACTTTCCCCAAGCTGACAAGTTAGAGCAATATACTACATAAACAGAAATAACATCACTCGCATAATAAAGAGGATGGTGCTTAATATGGATTGCAGATTCTAAAGTCAAATCAAAGCTTAATGACATTAAAACTGGTGGATAAAGCCACACAGAACATTCTAAACTAATCATAAAAAATTAAAGCAGAACATACCAAAATCCATCTCTGATGCTGAGGTAGAACCTTCACTATTAGCATCATTAGCAGCCTTCTCATGCCAAATAGGTCCGACCACAGATTCCATATCTTTAACAAATTGATTAACATCAAGTTCCACTTCATTTAAGTTCCTTTTAGACAGGTAACAAAAAGGAGTTAAGCTATAGAATTTAATTTCAAAGCAATCAAAAGACTGTCTATTTGATTCAGGAAGAAAAAGATCTGAATGGGCAACTCAGAAGCATGAGTAAAACAAGGTCTAACTATCAGCCAAATCACGAATGTGTGCTTTAAAAAGTTTGGGTTTTTACATCAAAACCACCTTTATTTTTACTCAAATTGATACTTACCACCTTTAATATTTTTTTATGTTTTATTTGTTAACATATTCGCAATGTCACACCTTTTGTACCTTTTGTTCCTGTTCACCCACGAAAAATCAGATATTACCATTTTGCTCCCATTTTCTTCCTTCCAACCCCTAACCCTAATCGTAGTCTCCTCCATCCTCCTCTTCTACGAACCCTAACTCTAACCCATGACTGCCACCTCCCTCAAAACCCTAACTCTAACCCATGACCACCATCTCACCCAAAACCCTAACCCTAACCCACAGCCACCACCTCTCCCAAACCCTAACCCTAATCCTAACCCAAACCCTAACCCACAGCCACCACCTAGGAAGGAATGGGAGAGTGGGAGGTCGGGGAGGAAGTGGGAGAATGAGCGGGGGGGGGGGGGCGGGTTGTCGAGTTGGGGGAGGAGGGAGAGGGAAGATGGGAGAAGAGGAGGATTAGGAGGCTAGGGTAAGGGTTAGGGTTTGTGAGGAAGGAAATGAAAGAAAAGGTTTGTGAGGAAGGAGATGAAAAAAAATAAAAAATGGTGAGAGTAAAATGGTCATTTCACGTATTTTTGGCTGAAAACTGGATTTGGTGTGAAATTGTAAACATCTTAGCAAGTAAATGTGGTCTACATTAGTTTGGGTGAAAACTAGATTTGGTGAGGGTAAAATGGTCATTTCACGTATTTTTTGGCTAAAAATTGGATTTGGTGTGACATTGCAAACATGTCAGAGGTGGTAAGTATCAATTTGGATAAAAGTAAAGTTGGTTTTGATGTAAAACCCCTAAAAGTTTACATTGTGAAAACCAAGTTAATACACACAACAGTACACTATATCTGAAGTTACAACATGACGTTCTATTTAGTTAGATATGGCTTCTGCGGCATGGAGATGAAAACATCCGCACACATCTTTTCCTCTTTAAATCAAGTTTAAGATGGGGTTCAATCTACCAAAAGGCTTCTAGTTTTCTCATGAAGCCCATCTTGACAAATAACCTCCATCATAGCTTCATCACTTACACATAAATCTCAAATATCTTCTTTTAAGAAAATAGGGCCATAATTCCTAAATGGAAGATCCACAACCAAGAATAGACTTCCTTGTTAGACGAGAATGGATGAATGCATCCATGTTATATTCAAGGATTTACTACTTGTATTGCAACTTTTTTCACCTCTCTAATTTTTTGAGATCCATTCCACGTTTGGAGAGTTTTCGTCCAGCCAATCATTCAAAGCTATAATTTATAAGCAGAGGTAGCAAAACAACCAAATCGAATATCATGATATTTGAATTTACATTTCGGTGGATTTCAATTATTCGAATTCGAATTCAGGTCAAATGCCACAATGATGTTTATATTCGATTTGGTGTATGCATTTTCTATTCACTTAATATTTGCAAATATTCAGCAACCCACTTAGTTCAGGCCTCTGCTTCATAAATCAATGGTCCCTGGTTCGAACTTTGGGTACGCAAATTTCTTCCTTAACTTCCTTGGTGATTTTTGCATATTACACCCTCTAATTGGTACATATTTATAAATCTTCTCCAAAGTATGATAAAAGTTTATTTACCCTCTAATTTACTTCTTTCATAAAATTTACACCTCAATTAAAACTAACTAAAATTTTTAAACAAGTGTCTAATCTACGTTTATATTTATAATAAATATAAAACATAAAGAAAATACTCAAGAATATATCAAATCAAATATGCGCTGGTCATATTCTACACAATTATTAACTGAATACTAAAAATTATTCATTTGATGTTAAATGAACTATCGAATCGAATGTAATTGAATAGTTGCACAAATAATAACCAAACTATTTGTTAATTATTTGGTACAGTCCAACTCGAATTTATAAGCAGCACATTGGGGCAGCACTTTATACAAGCCAATGTTTCCTTGTGGATGAAAAAAGAATAGCTTTACCCCCAAAAAAACAATCTAAAATAACTTAATACATGTAAGTAGATTAAAAGTACCTGTTTTGAGGAACCTCTGCGCCTTCAAAGCTCGAAAGTTTCTGGATGAACGCTTGCATACTTTCAGCAACATCCTTGAAATTGAAATCGTCTGACTGCATATTAAGATTATCATTTCTGAGCTCCTGCTTCCCTGATTTCCGGTTCTTATGCTTAAGCTGATAAAGTTCCATCTCCTTTTGTCTCTCTGCAATGGCTGCATTCAATTCATCCTCCCCATCATACAACCAGGAATCGTCATCCGAAGGAGGAAGATCACTGCAATTGAAATCACTGGTGGAATATGGTAAAGCGAGAACGTCATCAATTCGTTTCAGAGGAGCATTCATCACGTCCCTATACCACAAATAAATGCACCAAGCCATCAGCAAAAAAAAAAAAACTTTTAGTTCCTCACTCGGGAAAAAGACATTTCAGATATCTCATTGAGACTTTCATGAGGAAACATCGTATAAAAATGCAACATAGAGCATACGGCAGAGTTTGGAGAAATAATGATATTTCCAAAGCAAATGTCAGAAACTGCTGCTGATGGTGATGATGGCGATGATGACAGTGGCGATGATTCAAAGCAAAAAATTGAAAACTATCATCTTTGAAAAGTTCCTACAAGCAATTGCTAACGTAAGTTATACAAGAAGACTTCAAGATTGTACACCCATGGTTAACTTGCTACGTAACATTTTTCCACTTAAGTAAAAATTAGGATTATATGTTTCTAGCTTTGTTCCCGCTGCGCAAATTGATTACACTCTCATCTTACAAGAACATGTTCAACTTCAACCTGTTGCATATGCAGAGAACAATTCAAACAATATGCTATCATATTTCCCCTTAATAGTGACCATGCAATAAGGATCTCATGCACAGATAAAAGAGATTCCTTGTCTAAAATCAGTGCTCATCCTCAACTGCTAAATAAGGATAATATATGATATCCTTGTGATAGAAAGTAGCACTAACTACCTCACATCACCAAACGTCAATAAGGTTCGTCACGACCAGAGGACTCCAAATTCTTAATCTTCATATTTCAGCAGCAGAATGTTTTAACAGGTAACCAGTTGGTAGAAAAATAAATATAATGGACTCTAAAGGAAAAAGGTTATTCTAGCCTTTAAAAAACAGATATCCTTCTCTTTCCCTTACTTAAGGATAATTGTCTCCTCCAACAACATCCCACCCGCTCGATAATGCAACTATATAACAAACTATTCTTCCCTCAAGAATACAGTTAGTTGACGACATAAAGTTGCACTTGCACAGGGAAAATCATAAGATTTGCAGAAGTTGCATGTTCGCATTGGCGTCTTCTATGAAATTATGATAGATAAATCCGAAATATCTTGAAAAAGATAGAGCACAAGGCAGATGGGGATAGGAAAGTCGAATAGAACTTTCTCGATGGGAGTTGCTATTGATTCCCAATACTGGTTAGACTACATAATCTAAACAACTAAAAGCTTCTACTTTAAGGACCCAATGGCTGACATGCCATTTTGAAACTGATCACTATTCAAGAAAAGAGTAGAGCCATAAACAAGGATTAGGCTTGAAACAACACAACTTTGCTATGTACGCATGATTATGAAAATCAAATGCACGATGTGAAGTTAGATGTCAGCTCTAAGCTAATTCTAATACACAGTACTTCATGGTCTAGAGAAGGGCTTAAAAGTTGTAAGATTCAGAGAAGGAAATTAGACACTGGAGGGTAAGCTATCAACATGTGAGGTGTGAGAAGAAAGGCTTAAACTACATGCTTAAAATTTTATTTGCAACTGTCGCATAGAGGTTTGTTAAGCATCTCCAAGAACACTCCTTAATACCTTAACTTCCCAAGTTTCATTATGTTCTGAAATTCTGAAAGACCACAATGAATCTAAAAATCAAATACCTGCCATGTTATTTATGTCCGTCTAAACCAAAACTAAACGGAAAACCAATACCTTGTCCGAGAGAAGAGAGAACTCTTCTTGTAATACTCCTCCGCATTCTTCATTATCCTCTGATACTCCTTCGACCCGGGCAAAAGCCCATCCAAAACCCCACTACTCTCCAAATTCTTCAAAAAAACCTCCCAACTCTCCCCTTTCCCTTCCTCCCCAGCCCTCTTCCTCTCCTGATACATCATCTCAAACCCACAAGCAATCTTCATCCCGATCTCCGCCTCCGCAAACCCCTCCCCCCCAACCTCCCCCCTCGCCGGCATCGGATACCCCCTCGGCGCCTGAAATCTCTGCTGCACAAGCTGCCCGTACATCGCCCTCGTCATCAAGACCCTCACCCTAACCATCTCCCCCTGCCCAAACCTCTCCATCCTCGCCGCGTCCTTCATCGAATCCACGTCGCGGTCGTAAAACCCCTCCACCGCCAGCGAGATCAAGCTCGGCTCGTGCTTCAGGACCTGCGCCACGCTCGCCGGCACCCTGACCCTAACCCTGTGCATGTTCTTGATCGCCTTTTCAGGGTACGCGGCCATCTTGTTAGCGATAGCCGCCTGCACGGGCTCCGCGGCGGCGGTATCGGCGCCGCCTCCGGACTTGAGGATATCTAGGGCTGACGTCAGGGTGAGGTTGGGGTGGGCCTTGGGGGGGATGATGTGGAGGAGGCCGCGGCGGAGGAAGACGCGGTGGAGGGAGTTGTCGGGGCGGAGCCAGCGGGGGAGGTGGAAGGCGGCTTCGATGAGGAGGAAGTCGCCGTCGGAGTCGTGGAGGTGGATGGAGAGGCGGGGGATCTGGCGGGAGATGTGGAGCAGGAGGGAGGCGATGAGCCACTCGTCGTCGAGGTTGTCGCCGAAGCGGGTGGAGCCGCGGAGGTGCGGGAGGGGGGAGGGGGAGGGGGTGAGGTGGAAGGGCTCGTGTTGCCAGATGTAGTCGGGGGGGACGAAGGAGGGGAGGATCTGGGTGATGATTTGGAGGTGGAGGGAGTGGAGGGTGGTGGGGTCGTCGGGGAAGAGGGAGTAGGAGACGGTGTCGGTGGGGGTGAGGGAGGATTTTGGCGGGAATGGGGAGGAGGAGAAGGAGGAGGAAGCGCCGGCGGAGTTCATGGTGGTTGAGTTTTTTGGGGTTTTTTTGGTGCGGGGGTGTAATGACGCCGGCGATTTGGAGGGCCTTGGGGGGTCCAGGCTCGGCCCGCGGGGGGGCTGGAAGGCGCTACGGGGTTCGAGAGTTCGGATGGATGTAGTGGGTACCGGGTATGGATTTTTTCGTTGAGGATCCGAACCCGATAGGATGAGGAAATGGTTATTTTTAGATATTAGTCCCACGTATGTATCTTCAATAATTTCACACCAGTTCGTCAGATCTGTGAAATTGCTCATGTGCCCCTCAAGGGTTCGCGCAAATTGGTCCTCTCAAGTTAATGTTAGATTTGAGCTGAATATTCAAATAAATCTTGTGTTTCTGTTGGAATTTCTGGTTACACGACCAACATGTTTGAATGGAATATTCTGACAGTCTCAACGTTTCATGCAACTTGGTCCCTCAAGTTACTGTTAGTTTGATCAACAGTGTCTCAGCGGGGCTTAAAAGCTCAAAACCTACCAATTGAAAACCTAAAAACTCACGAACTTCTTCTTCTCCCACGATTATTTTTGAGCTTTTCCCTACATTTTGAGAGGTATTTTGGTAATTGAGGGTGTTTAATTGAGAGCTAACCGTAGTTTCCATATCTCATAAAAACCTAACAGAGGAACCAATTAGTAAGACCACTTGACATTCGAGGGATGTACGAGTAATTTCAAAAATTTAGGCACTGGTACGTAATTTTTGAAGATTTGAGGAACAAGCCTTGGCCACTTCTTGCCATCACCGTCCTAGACCGGAAGTTGCATAAGATCGTCCGGAGGGGTTAGCAACACCTCGACAACCATAATCCAGTCGATACCCTGTTTGTCGAGGAAATTCGCTGCTTGGTTCGCTTCTTGATAAATATAACACACCCGAGCTAGGCAAGGTTTTCGAAGAAGATCTCGAACTCAGGAAATGATGTTGAAGTGAGGATGCGACACGGTCTTCTCGCTGATCGATGAGGATTAGAGATCAACAAAGAGAGCGAGGATGTGCGAATTGTAGAATATTAATTATCTTAATCATCATGGTACTTAAGTTTATTGTTGACATTTGTTATGAGGACAGCGAGTTCAATTTTTTTTTTTTTTTTGGGGGGGGGGGACAAAAACAAAAAACTAAAAGTGCGATGATCAAATTTTGGATTCTCTATACTCTGTTTAATTTACATTTTAAAAAACTTGTTTAATTTTACTTACCACAAATGATTCGAACAGTTGGGAGGTTCATATGTGACTCCCATAGTTTTGAATTTGATTTTAACTGGGTTATTAAAGTAGTAGTAGTAATAATAATAATGATATTTTTAACTTTTGTTAAGAAAACTAAAACGTTTTACTAATTAAATGTTTTCAAAAGGAATTTTTTTTAAATCAAACATTTTGAGAATTTAATCAGCAAAACCGATCTAATTAGAAAAAAATTTAGCAAAATCGACCGCTCGTCGTGAGAGAACGGTCGATTTTGCTAGAATGTAATTTCTGCGATACACGAGACTACTAGTCCCGTGTAATTTAAAACCTTAATTAAACGGCCAAATTATACGACACTAGTAGTCCCGTCCATTTTCCATTTCCTTGGCCTGACTAATGATGAATTAACATGTCCTAGTTACACAAGACTAACAGTCCCGTGTAATTAGAAAAACCCTTCAGCATAATCGATCGTTTTTAGCCATTGCGCGGGTAGAAAACGGTCGATTTTGCTTATTTTTAAGATAATTCTCAAAACGGTTGATTTCAAAAAGTTCTCCTCTTTCTCAAAAAGCTTAAAAAAAAAAAAAATTCCACAAACCCATGATGCGCGCGTCGTCATTTTCCGACGGCTTCCTCCCAACATTCGATGACTTCTTCCCTCCCACCTCTCTTCAAACCAAAATCACCCCAAAACCAAATCCAGCGCCTAACCTCCCTAATCCGCGCCTCCGCCTCCCCCCTCCACCTCAAACAAATCCACGCCCACCTCCTCCGCTCCCCTCACCCCTCCCTCCCCCTCCCCCTCCTCTCCCACCACCTCATCTCCTCCCCTCACTCCCCCCCCTCCTACTCCCTCTCCCTCTTCCGCCACCACTCCCCCTCCCCTCCCCCCTCCCCCCTCCTCACCTCCCTCATCCGCTCCCTCTCCTCCCCCCTCCCCCACTCCGCCCTCGACCATTTCCGCCTCCTCCTCCGCCACGGCCTCCGCCCCTCTCACCTCTCCCTCTCCTTCTCCCTCCGCTCCGCCGCCGCCCTCAGATCGGCCCCGACCACCTCCTCCCTCCACACTCTGGCCCTCAAACGCGGCCTCGACGTCGACACTTTCGTGCGAACGACCCTCGCCGACTCCTACGTCAAGCTCGGCCTCCCCTCCCTCGCCCTCCAACTGTTCGAAGAAACTCCCCACTGGCACAAGGACGCGAATACGATCCTATGGAATGTGGCCATCAAGGGGTCGTGTGAACTGGGTGACGTGGAGCTCGCTCGCAAGTTGTTTGATGAAATGCCTGACAGAAAGGTGTCGACTTGGAACTGCTTGATTGACGGGTATGTGAAGAGAGGGGATGTGGAGTCGGCGGTCACGGTTTTTGAGGAGATGACGGGGAGGGATGTGGTTTCTTGGACGACGGTGGTTGCGGGTTTTCTGCATAATGGCGATGCGAAGAGGGCACTGGACATGTTTGGTAGGATGATGGAGGGCGGTGTGAGGCCGAATAGCTACACTTTGTGCTCGGCACTCGCGGCTTGCGCCAAGATAGGGGCCGTTGAGGCCGGGATTCGGATTCATGACTATGTTTCTAGAAGCGGGTTTCGGGTGACCGGGGCGATTGGGACCGCCCTGGTGGATATGTACTCAAAGTGTGGAAAGATTGAAAATGCGGGTAGGGTGTTTGATGAAATGAAGGATCGGGATGTACTGGCTTATACAGCGATGATTAATGGGTGGGGGATTCATGGTCGATGGCAAGAAGCTCTTCGATGCTTTGAGGACATGAAGTGTTCTATTGCTGAGCCTGATGATGGAGCTTTTCTTGCTGCGTTAGTGGCTTGTCAGCATTCGGGTAAAGTTGAGCTTGGGCTCAAGATCTTTGATAGTATGAGACATGAGTACAAGATTGAGACGACTGTGAAACATTATACCAGCGTTTTGAACTTGCTTGGGAGAGCTGGGAGGTTTAATGAAGCCCTTGATCTGTTAAATTCAATGCCTATTGAACCGGACTTTGTTCTATGGGGTGCTCTATTTAATGCCTGTCAAGCTCATAACAACGTCGAGCTAGCAGAATTGGCTACTAAGAAGCTTTTAAAACTTAAACCAATACATTCTGGTGGTTATGTGTTTCTTTCTAATGTGTATGCTGGATCTGGACGATGGGAAGATGCTGAGAGGGTTAGAATTGATATGAAGAATTGTTGTGTTGAGAAATCGCCAGGATGGAGCTGCATTGAGATTGGGGGAAAATCACACCAGTTTGTTGCTGGTGATCAATCTCATCCGCAATCTAGAGAAATATATGAAAAGTTGGAGGAGATGGTGTCACGGGCAAGGGCATCAGGTTACAAGCCTAGCACTGAGTGGGTGTTGCATAATATTGAGGAAGAAGATAAGGAGGATTCTCTAGGATGGCATAGTGAGAAACTGGCACTTGCTTTAGGACTGTTGAGCACTGTGGAAGGGGAGGAGATTACCATAGTGAAGAATTTAAGAGTGTGTGGAGATTGTCATTCTCTTATGAAGCTTGTTAGTAAGTTATATAGGAGGGTAATTATACTTAGAGATATAAAGCGGTTTCATCAATTTAAAGACAGAGAATGCTCGTGCGGCGACTATTGGTGAATTCAGTATGTCAATATGTGGTTGAAGATACTGAGTTCACTGGATCCACAGGTTATGAGTTTTTTTGCTAACTTTATGGAATTCAATTATTGGGGTATGTTGGTCACTTGGGATGTGGAGGGGTCAGCATGGTGTCAGTCATTCAATCAGGTTAGGCTTTTGAATTTGGGATTTTCAAATCAGTATTTCCTTGCTTGAATCTGCTATCATTTTATTGTGAAACCATCTTGTAATGCCTGATAGTAAATTTATCCCTAACTAGATTGTTTGCACTTGTAAGTTCCTTTAGTTCTTTCTTAGGAATTAACAGCTCTGATCATATGTTGCATACATATCTGATTATCTAAACAGTGCTTCAACTTTATACCTTGATTTAAATACTCATCTATGATTATATTTCTTACCTGAGTTTGCATTTCAACGTGAAATCATCTTGTTATGCCTAAAGTTAGATTCTAACTTGGATTATCTGCTCTTAATTTCTTTACTTACATTTGTTTTTTAATCTAGTAGGAACTAAAGGCTTTGATCATATATCGTATTCATGTTTGATTGTCTAATATGTGATTTGAACTTTATACCTTGATTTAAATACCCGCTGAGAATTTATTATGCTAAATAAAGCTGGTCCTATTACAAAGTTGAGCACTATTTGGTGCATGGTTTGCTTTTCGTGTTATTTTTCTGAGAATGTGGCTAGAATTGACCATTTTGAGACACAAGGTAAGCCCCTCATTCCAATCCCATAATTCAAATCTGTAATTATCTCTAGCCAGATTGGATGATTATCAGTTAGATTCTTATTTCCTATGCATTTAGAGAGTTCATATAAAAGTGGTTTCTGTTCCATGATTTGTACTGACCTAGCATTTGTTCTTCTGAGGAACAAATGTATATCTATCTAGACACATATAAAGGCTATATTACCAGATTGGTATTAATTTCGATTCCCTGGTATTTTAATTCATTGCGATGGAATTAAGGTATTTTATTTTGACCAACTTCACCATAACACCAATTTGCTTGTCGGCGGCGAGAAATCTGGCATGAACCCCTCACATGCTTGCATGTGAGCTAATTTTTTAGCTGGTAAAATTGGTTCCGCCCTCTTGAGAAGTTGCTTGTATGCCTTGCACCCCTCTTTTTTCTCATTCTCTCTCCTGCCTTCCTCCCACAGCCAAACCTCACTGGACCTCCCCCAGCACCGGCCAACCACCTTCTCAAAGTCCCCCTGGGTCGCTGCACTCAAGCTCCAAAGTAAGGGACTGTAAATGAAGATTGACTATGAATGGGTTCTTCTGGGATTGTTGAGAATCAAGATGAATATGAATTGGGTTGTTATTGGGTTTGATCATAATCAAACATGAATTGGAATGAAGATTTAATTCTATGGAGAAATTTTTTCAAAACTGAGGGAACTGGTGGAGCTTACAGACAGAGATTCAAATCATTGAGACTGAGAAGAGGAACTAGGCGAGCATAAAGGGCGTATGAATGAGATGGGTAGGGGTAGGCCTGAGTCGGGTCGGCCCACGGGCCAGCCCGGCCTGCCCCCACCTCTAGAGAGGGGGTTGGGGGAGGTGGAGCAGGGGTTCCGGAGGGGGGTACGGAGGGGCTCGAGTGCAATGACCTAGGAGACTTTGAGGAGGTAATTGGTTGGAAGGAGGACAGGAGGGAGGAGAATGGTGTACATTCAATAACTTTGAGAGGTGAGGAGAGTGGAAGCAATTTTCCCAAAAAAATCAACGATGGGTCTTCTTGGTAAAGGGGGTCGAAGTAAAATATTTTAATGTAGAGCGAATTAAAATACAATATTGGTAAAGAGGGTCAAAATAAAATAGCAATCTAGTAATTTAGACCATATATAAATATTCGTTATTACCTGTCAACATTTCATTTTACCAGTGTTAACTTAGATATAGATTATCAACACTGAGGCGGTCATGAATTTAAGCATTATGCCAAAGTTCAAACCCAAATTCTTGTAGTTACTTAGTTCCAGGACTGGTATACAACTCAAATGGTAATTGTACTGTTAGGTTGGTCTACCAGGGTCCAGGTATGATTTTAACTTCCGTGGATTTTTGCGGGCTTCACTGAAAATGCTAAACTCTCAAATGTTATATACAGTTATGCCACAGAACTCTGACAACCAAAACAAGCATTCTCTTACAAAGTCAACCATCAACCTTAGAATTTTTGCTTCTTTAATTTTGCAGAGAATAATATCAAAACCTTCATCAGTGCTAATTGGGGATTACTTAACAACTAGAGAGCCGTTAGCTTTATGACTCGTTCTGTATTTGGTTTGAAGCATGTTCTGATATTAGGATTATGCCTCATGCATTGCTGATGTGCTTCTCCATCTTCATTTATTATATTAAAGGAACTAAAGCTTCAAATTCAGCAAATATAATATCTGAACGACGCTGAAATAGAAGCCCTTTCTTTGCCCAATAAAGGGGGACGTTGCTAACTTGAGAAGAACATGTTTTGCAGTCAATTCTGTTCTGATTATGAATATAAATAAATTTATACCAACTGAATCCTACTAAATATGTTGAACTTCTTCAACCAGAAAGTTAGAAATGCGTACTTTTGAATTTAAAAAAAACAATGAAATATTATAATGCTGTTGTACCATGTAGTATATAAAATTATCAGAACATTTTTATCCAAAAAGACTTTATATTAACCGTGAAATCTTATAATGATATCACACCATATGATTATTATTTTTATCAAAACTTAAAGCATTATGTATCTGCAAAGAACTTATACTTTTGAGCATTATTTATTATCAGTTTCCCAGCAGCAGCAGTAGTTATTACTGATAGTAGAGAGAAGATGACAATGTTGGCCCAATGCCATGCTGTTTCTCCTCTTCTAGAAAATTTTCGTTTGACCTGCAGCAGTTGAATAGAGAAATAAGAACATAACTCAGTTATTTAACTCCACAAATAGACAAAATGAAATTTTAGCAGCTCATACCTTTATAAAAACCATGCTGGGGAAAACAAAGGTTAGTGGAAAAAGAGTGAAAGACCCAAAAATGTTTACAAAATCTCCAATGAAAGGAAACAGTGCTGTAATGAATGTATTCATTCCAAATACCAGTGCTCTTAAAAGAAACCGGCGTATAAGATTCTCTCTCGAGAACACATCCTCTTCCAGTCTTAAGAACCTGGTATCCAGAGCCTCATGTATTGGCGCAATAAACATCTGATTTCATGGAAAATACACAGTTGACTCTGTTTAACCATTAAGAAACATGAGAACTTAATGATACAAAGAATATATGGAGGAGAACCTACATGCTGGGAAACTATGCTTTGTAGAAAAGCTGTAGAATTTATCAGAGTTTTTGCCCATTTAGGCCCACTTAAATCTTTCGGGAGATAGTCTGAAACTGATGAACCATATGCCCAGTAGCCAACTATGCTAACACCATAATATATTGTCAAACCCAACGTAAACTGTAATGTCAAAGCTTTCCTCATGTTGGCAACTGCTGGCTTGCGAAGAGTTGACTGCAAAACATGGGTAGCTGCATTAATAGCTTGACGTTCAAATCTAATAATTACAGAGGTTGAAGATGATAAAAAGTACTTTATATCTTTTATATCCTGCTTCTGAGTGTCCTAACTGACCTGTATTTCTGGGAGCAAACCGGAGGTGTTGCAGACAAGAATTGCAGCAACTGCACCAAATGCATTGAAGAATTTATCCACTTGACTTCCACTAATATTGTAATCCCTCTTTTTGTTTGTGTGCCCTAAGAAAATCATGTACATAGGAAAGTAGAACCTGATGTCAAAACGTGGCCTTCAAATTAGTACCAGGATACAAAATTTTGAAAAAAGCTATGAGGAAGAGGGAAGAGAAGTAAGCACCATCTTTAACTAGTATTGCCAAGAGAATGATATCATAGATTATTGTCAGAGTAGCCGAGGTTGCTAGCCAGTTCCTCATGGCTGACATGGTAGGAACTAGATTTGCAAAGATGAAATAGGCAAAACCAGTTATAGTGACGAACACTTGGAGCCTCATGGGAGAGCTACTGAACTCTGAGTTGATCTCCTGATTGAAAATTTGTTCAGAGTGTCAGTTACTTCATTGAAGATTCAATTAAAGTGTCTTAGACTCTTAGTTAAGTAGACTAGTAATAATATCTATTTCAAAATTGACTAGTCAAGCTAAATTTCTGTTAGCTACATAAATAACAGAAGAGGAATAATGTGCATTACAATGATAGGGTCATTGTGGCTATTGCTAAAGATTGCAAAAAACAACGACCACTGTTAATTGGGAAGTGAGAGAATATCCCGAAGTTTTTCATATGTTGATACCTTTCAATTATGACAGGCCGAATTTCAGACTGCTCTAAATTAGTTGATTTTTTCTTTTTCTCTAAGCATATTCTTTGGAATATGGAGTGCAGAACCAAATGTTAACCTCAATCACTTGTAAATCCTGTCGAGATCCTACAAAGACTAAAGTGATATATCCTTAAACCAAAAGAAAGTAATACAGCCTAAAATTGGTCGAGAAAAATTTTAGATGCTTGAAAGTAACACATGATCAGAGATGGTGACCAACTTTATAAGTAATTTGTATGATGGAATCTTGAATGGAAATGCAAAAGCATGACTTTTTTGTTTTTTATTTGGACGTCATGCTGGTAAAACAAGAAAAAGGTACCAGAGTCGGCTCATGCAGGAGCGCGATAAATGAGTTGTGTGGACATTAGAAGCAAAGTCGTTCTAAAGATGGTACTTCTATCATTCAAAACCTAGGTTTTTCAATATCTTCATTTTGTTTGGTTGGGTTGTTTTGTTTCTTATAGGAGCAAATTCATCAAACTATGCTGCATAGGCTGCTAGGCATGAATACAGGTATGGGATAGAAGTATTTTGAAATGGGAAAGGGGGTAAGAGAGGAATAACAAAGTGAAATAAATAGATACTGCTTGTATTTTAGTTATATATATATATATATATATATATATATAATGTAATGGGTAATGGAAATGAGAAACACAGACGGATTAGGTTTGAAAGCTGCTTCTTATTTCGAGTGATGACATTTGATAGAAATAGATGTCTGGTGCCCATTGAAGTTCCAAAATATTCTTACTGGAAGTAAAGTATAAGAATCTTTTCATAATCAAGCTTTTCTAAAAACAATTTGTTTGTTTTTGAACTGGGAAGGAAAATTGTTACTCTGTTCTTGATTCTGTAAAAAATTAATTGGAACACAATGATGATTTTCTCAGTACATTATACATGAACAAGTAAATAGACACCTTTAGTGCTCTTCCTCCAAGAAGGACAAAGCCCATGTTACCAAGAAGCAGAGTCACAAATTGCAAGATCCATGTGGTGTAATACATTCTCTTCCCTGCAAAATAGGTCGGACATCATCAAATTAATAACAATGCATTATCATTTCTATCTATATGAATAGTATTTCTTGGTCTTTTTTCCATCTATACTTGTAGCTGTTGTGGTATATTTCAAATATACTTCTTGATATCTCCCAGAATTTTTATTGGTGCTACAGGCTGACCTCATACATTATCCTGATAATGATGTTACATGTGCAGGAATTTTGCATCTCATGGTGCACTGATTGTGTTCCGTTGTGGTTCCTCAAACTTCATATACATTGGGGCTTTGGGGCCTTAGAGGCACACTGTACATTCTCTAAAATGCGGAAGGATAGAGTTACAGATGTTAAACATCCAAGAAAAGCAACAAAAAAAAGGATAAAATAGTTACCAAATTATCCATGGATCTACAAATGATGAACTAAACAGCACAGAAAGTGAGAGATTCATCTCATGGAGAATTGTGAGAAGCTTCATATGCAGTGACCAGAAATATATAGAAGATTTGTTTGTTTAAGGAGAAAATGGTAATTCTGACAGATATGGTAATACTGACAGATACATTCTTACATCTGTTCTTCATCTAAATGAGCTTTTGTTGGTGATCTTAATGCTGAATGAGGATACAGATTGTGCTTCCTGCACAGAATGTGCATAGTTGTTCTACTATCATGCTATACTATTTTAAGCTGCAACGGTGATTATCGTCTAACCCTATTGGAGCCCTCCTCTACCATTTGTGCAAGTATGACTATGACTACATAGCATGGACTTTTTACGGGAGAGTCATGGCAAAATGAAATATCTTCAGGAGCATCATACACATCCGGTTGTGAAGAAGACGTCAACTTTCTAAAGTCAGCTTATCCTTTATCAAGTTATGTAAAGTTGTGATGAGAGGCATCAGCATACCTAGCTTCACGGGACACATAAGCTTTAAACTCTTTTTGCAACATTGCAGGGAACAGATTATATAATTTTACGAATTTAATAGCATAGTCAAAATCGGATACGTGCAAGCGAGAAAAAACTGTAGGTTATTGGTATCAAATGCATTTTTATCCTCATTTGACAAGCAACAGCATGGGTATGAATATAAAGTCTGATGTGCATAGGAGGACCAGAGATGGGTTTCAACTTTGGCCACAGTAATCAAAGATGGAGAATAACTCAATTCTGATCATGTGGAATGATTCCATAGTCTATGGTTGCAGAACAGCTGGGCCAGCAATACGTTACAAGAATCTCCAGAAATCGAGGGTCGATCTTCAGTCCAAAGAGCTTAGAGCATCTCCAACAGTTTCCCCAAAAATTTCTCTAAAATGGGGAAGTAAAAGTCATATTTTTCAAATTATTTTTTCTCCAACTCCAACATCTTTCCCATTTTGAAGAATCCTGCAATTGTTACAATAATAAAAATATTCTACATCCCTATTTTGGGATGCTTTTATGCATTGGAACTGCCCCCATGACTTTTTTTGTAATTACAGATTTTGTTTTATATTTATTTTCTCATCCATCCCGTTTTGAAGAACGTGCTGCATTTATGACAAAGCTTTCCCCAAATATTTAAAGAATGTCCCAGATTTAGGGAAGACTCCTTTTTTTTTTTCTCCTCGATCTATCCCTATTTTGGGGAATGAGATGATGAATTTGTTGAACAAAAAAAAGAAAACCAAAATTCTCTAAAAGTGAGAACACCAATAAAATGAGGAAGCTGTTGGAGATGCTCTTAGGATGTCTCCTCTGAAGTGGTAGAACTATATATACCTCAAGAGCTTTGCTATAGGGACCCAAAATATGGGACTAATAGGGGGGGACAAGTGAGATGTCCCCCTCCTATTGGATAATGAGTTGGTCATCATTAATGATGACCAACTCATTATCCAATAGTAGGGGGACACCTCACTTGTCCTCCCTATTGTTAATGATGACCAACTCATTATCCAATAGTAGGGGGACATCTCACTTGTCCTCCCTATTGATCACATATTTTGGGTCCTTGAGGAAATTTTCATACCTCAAGGACATGGAATGACAATGAATCTTGATTGCTATAATATTGTCTGAACGACTCTTATTACATCTTGTTGCACTTTTCATAAATTTTTTGAGAACAAGATCAATGATTAGAGACTGAAAAGCTTTAAAGTTTGGGTATCTGGAACTATCAGTGATGTCAGCACGGTTAATGGGTCCATTTCAAGCATCAGACTGCTATGCTGTCGGAATTGAATTCAAACTAATCTCCAGCTTTTGGATTTTAATTGTGCTGGCCATAAGTGTCCAGGTCCTTAGGAACCGTCGGGAATTTTTCCCCAGAAAAGTTTTTGGCATGTGATTAGACATTTTGTTATCGTATCACTTCCATGGACAAGAGCATTCGAATGCAAATATATACAATTATTTTGAATCTGTATTCTACCACAGTGCATGTATTTGGATTTGCATCGTGTCCGAATAGGAGTTGAAGGAAAAATGGTTGATATCAGCCTTCATAGAATTTTGAAGAGAATGGTTTTTTTAATTTATTTTAATTCCTCTGTGCTACGTATGTATCTTTTCTTTGTCGTATTTATCTATTTGGAGTTCGAGTGCAAATGGGAATTCCCGCTTCCCAGTGATGATCATTTCACTTGGTTTGCAGGTAGGTGGGAAGATGAGGGGAGGAGAGAGACAAAAATTAGATTTGGCTTTGATAGGGAGTTTTTAGAGGGGTAGGTAAGAGAGGGGAAGGGGGGGTAGAGAGGGGACATGACACAATGAACTAAAAAAACTAGAGAAAGAAAGACCCCTTCAAGTTGGGAGGATACAAAAAGAGAGCGAAAATAAAGTATAAAAACATGCATCTCCCCACCCCTCCCCTACAACCAAACATAAAAATGCTTAAAAGGGATGTTCATTACTCCAGCTCATTGCACTTCCCCTCACCTAACCTTCCCTCCTCAAACCCCCACCAAACCAAGTAAATTAAAGAGTTGCCAATAGGCAGGCTAGCGAGTTTATTTTTCTTTCATATTTTATTTTTCTTTCATCTTCAGTGTCATTATGATTTATGTTTGTTTGTTGGGATACACATGCATGATGCAAAATAAATTCCAACTACAATAGAAGGCAAGCTCGCAAGTATAACAAATGCACCATGCAGTAATTTTCTTAAATACCCAAGAAAATAGGAACGAGATGAGGTGAGAATACCAAATACGTAGCCCATGACATCTCTGTATCTGATGAATCTTCGGCCATCAATAAAGTGGAATCCAGCCAAGAGCCAGTTTGCATAGAAAGCAAAGCCCCCCACAACTGCAAGCCCAGTGAGGCCCCAGGCCCAGCCCAATGGCACCAACATCAGGTTTGAGAAGCTCAGCACATAAGCACAGTTAAAGCCAGTCACCAATAGTAATCCAACCTGTTGCCAAGAATCTGTGCCAACGAGGAAGAAAATTTTTAAATAAAAAAATGATGGAATGATAAGCATACGATATTTAGGAACATATATGACAATGTAAAAAAAAAGTTCATGTTACCATCAGTTGATGCGTACTGCATGATTTTTGTGTGTAGATCTTTAATGACATATGTTGAACAATATGGGTGCAATTAATAAGTCATTTAAACTGTTTTCACATAAATAAATTCTTGATCATCAATCTATATCTATATCGATCTATACTAGATATAAAAGAGGATTGCCTTGTGAAAACTTTTGATTTTCATTTTTACCCTTTTAAGTTTTATAAATCTCAAATATGTCATTAGTTATATTTAATTATTCACTAATTATATATAACCTCTTACTAATTATACATTAATTTCCTCACTTTTCTAAATATTTAGTCACACTATTATTTTATTAATTATGTATATATTATTTAATAGAAAATTTGAAATTTATCCCTAATTTATCTTCACATAATATTTAAAATTCTAGAAAAATTAAAAATAATAAAAATTCATTAGACTTATGCATGATGCCTTTGGGTTTTATCTCTTATGAAGGACTACTTGTTACATTTCATCTTATTAGCCTTTCAAAAGTATGATAATAGTATGAAAAATAATTTTTATTTATCATAATTGTAATAATATTAATAGTATAATGATTCTAATAGTATTTTTTTAAATGAATAGATTACATTGTAATTTAGTAATTATACAATTTAGTAAATTATTTACTAATAGTGTAATAAACTAATTATGAAATTAAAATATAGTTATTAACAATATTATAATTATGCTATGTATAATATTATTATACTTAAAAGAGAAGAAATTATCTAATATATTATAATAATTTTAATAAATTATGAACAAATTATAACAATTATCCAAACTATAATAATTAATCATACAGTTCTTTATACACAATTTTATCGTATAATTTATTCATTCAATCAAAATTGTAGTTATTCAGAATTTATATTGCTATACAAGTCATTTCATTATTTTGCAGCCAACAAAAAAAATAAAAAAATAAAACAAAATAGGTATGCTCTCATACAAAGCACATGGTATATTAAGATGATAATTGTCACCCTGAATATATATATATCATCATGTTAGCAAACACATCAGTATCTTTTTGTGTGGATGTATATATGTACCTACGTATGCATATATGCACACACGTACGTGCACATGTACCCACTAGGCACACATTAACTAATTTTTAAATTTTATATCCATATAAGACAAAATATGTTACCATGCGTTCTGGGTAATCTCCAATATTGCTGTATTAATTACATATATTACTATGTAGCTTAAAAGTGAAACTTGCCAAAATTAGAACAAAGTGTCGCACACGAAGTATACACATGTAAGCTCATTTACAAAACCTCTGTATCAATTTTAGCAAAAGATAGTGTACGCGCAAAAAACGCTGCGCAAAAATGATTGTGATCAATGCTTTTCAACTTCTCAGGATCTGGCTAATGCTGCAGTTCTATGGGTGAAAAAAATATTACTATTTTTTCGAAGTATAGTATATCGCACACAGGATTTGGTTTCAAAAATAGATTCATTGCAAGAATCTCATTTCCCCTTCATCACCTCTTTGTAATCAGAGTATTATCATACATACTTATAATTAAGCTTTATATTCATGATCCTGAGCATTTCTTGAGAGAACTTTATATATTTCATGTCATAAACTGACCTTTGTCGACTGCATGAGCGGAAACACTCGCATACTCTGCTACTTGCTGCCCTGATTCTACACTCAAAACATCGATTTTCACGCTGGTTGACTCGAAGTCTTTTTGCTTCGCTTCCATATCTTCTTCTGCTGCTGCTGAGGGAGAGAAGAAGAAAATGGAGGAGACTTGAGGAGTTTGCAGTTGTTGATTTAGCTACTGCTACCCGTGAACTTTTATAGGGTAAGAAGAGAGGAGTGAAGTTTGTTTTGTTTTAGACTTTGAAAGCAGCAGGCTGTCTTACTCTTACATCTCGTACTTTACAAAAATGCCCTTGCCTGAAGAGTAAAATTTGACGTTAGCACCTAGTGTGCAATAATTGAATGAAGCCACATGATTTTTGTCTCCGTCTTCAGGACAGTATTTTCACATAATATCCATAGAGATTATTGTAAATTTGTTTTATAAGGTAATTTAGTCCCAGAATACTCTGTAGGTATCATTTATTATAGATCAATATATCAATATTCTTGTTGGGGAATCTAAACAATTAAAATCGAACCATTGCTCTTCCGTACCTTGTATTTGAGGGTAGGAAAGTAGGAAAAATCACAACAAATAAAAAATAAAAAACTTACAGGAAAGTAAACAAGAAATAACACATCAGATTTAACGAGGTTCGGCAAACGTGGCTATGTCATCGGGAGTCACACCACACAATTCTTTGATTAATATTGAAGAAGATTACAATGCCCACAAATAGGATCTAATCTCTCTGAGATCTCTCTGAAGAATTCTCTCAAAACCCTCTTTTTCTGATGTCTAATCTCTTCTAAGGTGTTCCATATATATAGAAAACCTAAAATCAAAACAGACTACGAATTCTACAACCAAAAAACAAAACAGACTAGGAATCATAAAAACATGTTACCAAAACAGATTAAGAATCCTGTTACCAAAACAGATTAAGAATCCTGTTACCAAAACAAATTAGGAAACTTGCTATCCAACAATTTGTTTGATTCCAGCTTTGAGTCTACATCCCTTAGACTAACAATCCCCACTTGGAGACCAAAGCACAATCATCGAGCTCACCCGAACTCTCCCTTCTTCGCAAGCGTCTTCCTACACAGAAAAAAAAATACATTCTTCAATCATCATCAACCTGACGATCCTCCTAGTGTGGCTCCGCCTTCATCTCCTACACGTGAACGTTAACTAAAATTATGCACAACTCCAGTTTGTCAATGGTTACTGCTTTCGTCAACATGTTCGTAGGATTTTGACTCCCCAAAATCTTCTCTAGGTGTAACTTTCCGTCCTCAATCAATGAGAGTATAAAATGATATCGTACGTCGATGTGCTTCGTTCTGGCATGATATACTGGATTCTTAGCAAGATATATAGCATTGTGGCTATCACAATAAAGAACTCCTCTCCCTTGCTTCAGATCTAACTCTTCCAGACACTCGTTCAACCAAATCATCTCCTTGCTTGCTTCAGTCACCGTGACATACTCAGCTTCAGTTATAGATAAAGTTACAATCTTCTACAGATGTGAAACCCAACTCACTACTGTCGACGCTAAGGTATAAACATATCCCGTGGTGCTTTGCCTCGTATCATGATCACCGACGAAGTTCGCATCCACGTATCCCTGCAGTACCAACTCCTTCCTCATAAAATATAGTGGCTTATCCGTAGTCCCTCTAAAGTAGCACAATATCCACTTCATGGCCTCCTAATGATGCTTCCCTAGATTGCTTGTAAACCTGCTCACAACTCCTACTGTATGGACGATGCCCGGCCTCGTATAAACCATCGCATATATGAGACTCCCAATGGCCGAAGAATATGGCACCCTACTCATATGCTCTCTATCTGCATCTGTCTTAGGCGATTGCTCTTCAAATAGCTTGAATTGGATTCCAAGGGGCGTGCTAACAACCTTAGCATTCTGCATGTTGAACCTCTAAAATACCTTATCGATGTATTCAGCTTGACTCAACCTCAATATTCCTTTAGATTTATCTCTACTGATTCGTATTCCTAGAATCTGCTTCGCCGTACCCAGATCCTTTATGGCAAACTCCTTTGCCAACTACTTCTTCAAGTTGTTTATCTTCTCTAAACTCGGTCCTACAACTAACATATCATCAACATACAATAACAATATGATAAAACTGGACTCGAACCTCTTGAACTAGCAACAATGATCTGAATTGTATCTTTTATAGCCATTGTTCTGTATGAAGTTGTCGAACTTCTTGTACCACTGTCTCGGGGCATGTTTCAATCTGTACAAGCTCTTCTTGAGCTTACACACCATCACTTCCTTTCCCTCTTCAATGAAGCTAACAGGTTGATTCATATAGATTTCTTCATCCAAGTCATCATGAAGAAAGACAGTCTTCACATCTAACTGCTCAAGGTAGAGATCTTCTGCAGCTACTAGGCTCAACACCATTCTGATGGTTGTGAGCTTCACAATGGGAAAAAATATCTCTGTATAGTACACTCCTTCCCGCTGTTGGAACCCCTTCACGACTAATGTGGCCTTGTATCTTTTACTTCCATCATTCTCCTGCTTGACCCGATAGACACATTTGTTATGCAAGGCTTTCTTCTGTGTAGGTAGTTGGACTAACTCCCATGTCTCATTAGTGTGTAGAGAATCCATCTCCTCTTTCATCGTATGCTCCCACTGTTGAGATTCACTCACTTTCATAGCCTCCTCATAGCACTCAGGTTCTCTACTATCTTTCAAAAGTAAATAATCAAGTGATGAGAGATATCTGAGATTCGGTTTGGGTATCCTAGATGACCTCCTAAGCTCCACGCTCTGGGTAGTCGTCTCTGCACCTGGAGCCTCCTCCGTTCTTCGGTCAGAATTAATTTTGTCGTCCCCATGTGGAAGTTCCTCCAAATTCATGTACTCGAATCTACCTGTATCCGTAGTGCTGCTCCTACTGCTTTGGCTATCATTGGCACTGTCCCTGTTCTTGTACATCACCTCCTCATTGAATATCACATCCCTACTTCTAATGATTTTCCTATTCTTCTCATCCAAAGACGATACCCGAACTCATCAATGTCGTATCCAATGAATGTACACTTCTGTGACTTAGCCTCTAGCTTGTCCCTGACATGGTCACTGATATGAACATATGCCACACAACCAAATACTCACAAATGTGAGAGATTGATCTTCTTGTCACTCCAAACCTCCTCTGAAATCCCGTAATCCAATAAAACTAACGGTCCATGATTAATCAAGTAAGCTGCCGTATGTACCGCATCCACCCAAAATATCTTAGGCATACCTGCATGTAATTGCATGCTCTTGGCACACTCCGTCAATGTCATGTTCATCCTCTCTATAATGCCATTTTACTACGGCGTCCCTGGAGTAGTCCTCTACAAACGAATCCCATTTAGAGCATAGAACCTCTTGAACTCCTCCAGCTTGTATTCTCCATCGTTGTCTGATCTCAGACACTTCACCTTTAGATCTGTCTCATTCTCCACCATGACCTTCTACTTCTTGAAGATCCCGAACATCTCTGACTTGTGCTTCATGAAGTATACTCACACCTTCCTCGAGTGATCGTCGATGAAGGTAACATAGTATGCCAAACCGCCAAGAGAAGACACGCTACCTGAACCCTATACGTCAGTATGAACTAAACCTAGCTTCTGAGCTTTAGGTAGCCTTCCACCCTTCTGGAAACTAACTCTCTTCTGCTTTCCAAAGATGCAGTCCTCGCAAACACCGACTTCTACGGAATCGATGCCGATTAGCTTCCCCTGTGAATGTAGAATCTTTATCCCCTTCTCGCTCACGTGTCACAATCTATTGTGCCACAGATCCGTATTCTCTTTGCCAGCTGTAATTGCGAGGGCGTCACTCGTATGTGAGGTGAGGTAGAGAATTCCTATTTTGTTACCTCAGACAACAATCATAGTACCATTTGAGATCCTCCATAAATCCCCAGTGAATATCAAAACATAGCCTTCTGCTCCAAGCTGGCCAACCGAAATAAGATTTTTCTTCAGCTTCGGTACGTGCCTCACATTCTTCAAATTCCACTTAGAGCCCTTCAACTGTATTTGCACGTCTCCTCTTCTAACAACACTATAGGCTTCATTATTCCCCAAGTATACTTTTTCAAAGTCTTCTGCTACATAGTTATGAAGAAGCTTCCTATTAGCAGTGGCGTGGAACGAGGCTCCTGAGTCGATGATCCAAGAATCAGAATCGTTATCCATAGCGAGGATCAATGCATCCTGCACGGGATGAGCCTCCTGCTCATTCGTGTCCTTCTTTTGTGCTTTACACGCTGAAGACATATGGCCCTCCTGGCCGCAGTTCCAACACTTTCTTTTTATAGGCATAACTTTCTAGTTCGACCACTTCTTAGTTGATTTCGACCAATTCGTGTTCTGATTACCCTTCTTTTGGCTTCTGCCTCTCTGCTCGAGATTTAGGATTGAACCTGAACCTTCTGATTTGGACGATTCCTTCTAACCTCTTCGGATAGAATCATGCTAACAACCTCGCTCGGCTTGAACTTGTCCTTTCTCGCCAAATTGCTGATTGCTGTCACACAAACTGTCTAACTATTCGGCAACTGTGATAGAATCAATAGGGTCTGTACTTCGTCATCGAACGTGATGTCTACAGAGATGATCAACAATCATGTTGAACTCTCTAAGGTGCATTGTGAAGGAGCATCCTTCTGCCATCTTGAGATTGAAGAGTGTCTTAACGAGATGCACCTTGTTTGCGGCAGACGGTTGCTCATACATCTTCGTGAGCGTTTCTATAAGCCCCACCGTCGTCTTCTCCTTCAAATATTGTGTGCGACTATCTTTGCGAGCGACAACCAGATTTACCCTAGAGCCTTCCTATCCAGTATCTCCCAATCCTTGTCTGAATCATCTTTCTTCTTTTCCTTAGCCTTGCCCATCAACGGGTGATACAAGTCCTTCTGGTACAGATAGTTCTCCATCTGTGACTTCCAGTAGGCGAAGTCTGAACCGTTAAACTTCTCAATCTTAGATTTGTTCTCCTCTATCATGGCTCTTTCACAATCTTTCTGAACGAAACTCTGGCACCAGTTGTTGGGGATTCGAAACAATCAAATCGAACCATTGCCTTTCCGGACCTTGTGTTTGAGAGTAGGAAAGTAGGAAAAAAATCAGAGCAAATAAAAGATAAAAAACTTGCAGGAAAATAAATAAGAAATAACACACCAGATTTAACGAGGTTCGACAATCGTGTGTACGTCCTCAGAAGCCACACCACACAGTTCTTTGATTAATATTGAAGAAGATTACAATGCCCACAAATAGGATCTAATCTCTGAGATCTCTCTGAAGAATTCTCTCAAAACCCTCTTTTTCTGATGTCTAATCTCTTCTAAGGTGTTCTATATATATAAAAAACCTAAAACCAAAACAGACTAGGAATTCTAAAACCAAAAAACAAAACAGATTAGGAATTCTAAAAACCTGTTACCAAAACAGATTAAGAATCATGTTATCAAAACAGATTAAGAATCCTGTTACCAAAAACAGATTAGGAAACCTGTTATTCAACAATTTGTTTGATTATAGTTTTGAGTCTACATCCCTTAGACTAACAATTCTCATATGCCATCAACGAGAGAGAATATGAGGTAAATTTGTGAGAAGATCTTTTTTCCCCTTGCATTTTGCTTTTCTGGATTTATTCCATAGCTTTACAGGCTTTAAGCCTTTAAGGAGATAGTTTCTTCCTTTTTTTTAAGTTGCCTATGGCATATTCCATAATTTCTTACTGTGGTATTAGTTCACTCGTTTCAAAAAAGAATTGCTGGGTCCACCGTCCACAGCCACACACACTTATAACACTGCAAGAGCAATTTGTGAATAACCCCATTAAAATATCACTATTTGTTACAGATATTAGGATCACAGCGTTGGAGATGTGATCAGTTTTTTGTAACAAACATTTATTGGGGGGATTGAAATAGAGGGGCTGGGGTCATTGAATAGATTGGATTACCAAATTAAGAGTCAAAACCCTGCACCATATGCATTTTGTTTGTAATAAGCATATAAACGTGAGACGATCATTGAGGCGGTTTGAAAATTCCAATGATCGTTAAGTCTTGGATTGGTATGTGACGTTATTCCTGCCACGTCTATGAGCCAGGAGGACTCTAGGTTGGGAGAAATTCTCGGGTTTTCATTAAGCATGCAAAGCACCGATAGGAGGAGACTGCGCACCAAAAAAAGAAATATTTAATTCCATCACCTTCTCATTTACAAATAATTTATGTCACGCGGCTTTTTTTTATTGGTATGATGTAGTGCTTATGGAACACCAAAGAATTTTTCCTATGTCGGAGGTAAAGACCTCTAGTCTCAACAGCGTTGTTCTGTCCAGCTTCCTACACCGGCTTACTTTTTTTTTTCTTCTTTTTCTTTTGGACTATCTTGTATCACTGAGGTTAGCTAGCTTTGGCTTTCTTTGTACCTGACTTTATTTACTTGTGTATTTTTGGATTGTTTTGTTTTATTCTGATCAATGAAACACAAGGATACTTAATTTCTCACTGTTTTATTGAAAAAAGAAAGGTAGGAAGTCACTTTAGGAAGGAGATGGAGACGATTATTTGGACATAACGATTTTTAAATTGATGGTCACTCCGATTGAAATTCTAATTGCACTGATACAACGTTGATAATTACACTTGTACAATATTAGTACTAATTACACTGATTTAAATTTTTCAGTAGGGCACTTGTCCAAATTAATTTCCTCTCTCTCTCTCTCTCTCTCTCTCTCTCTCTCTCTCTCTCTCTCTCTCTCTCTCTCTCTCTC
>BQKN01059891.1:78213-97555 GCA_022839385.1 Asparagus kiusianus
CTCTCTCTCTCTCTCTCTCTCTCTCTCTCTCTCTCTCTCTCTCTCTCACTCATAGAGTTCCCCTATATAAAAAGAAAATTTTCCTAAGGGCCTGTTTGGATTTGTAGGGGGTGAAGGGAAGTTAAGGGAATTTGAGTGAAGGGAAGGGAAGGCAAGGGAAGGGAAGGGAGTTCCCTTCCCCTTGGTTACACCCCAATTTGAGGGGTAATAAATTTTATACTATTAGGGGGTGAACCAATAAGAACTAGGGTGAATTAACTTCACCTTCTAAGTGTTCCCAAACAAGATGAATGAAGGTGAATGGTTCCCCTAACTTCCATTCACCCTCATTCCCCTCAATCCAAACAAGCCCTAAGGTATCAATTGGCAAGGGGTTAAGAAAGGGGGTCAAGGAGAAAGGTTAACTTAGTTAATCTATCTTAATGATTAAAAATAATCTAATTCTGTTTGGATTAGATAATTAACATAAAGGGCTAACATTTTTTTTGTTTGGCAAATAAAGAAGGGTTAATTGTGTTAATCCCTCTATTTTTTTTTAAAAAAAATACCAACTTTAACCTTATTGAAAGACAAAATTTACTAAGAATCTGTACATTAAGATTAGTTCAACTTGAATCTTCATTTATCTCAACTATAAAAATATTCGCATTTCTGTATTATTTAAATAAATGAATGTTGAAAAATATTAAAATAAATTTAGCTTCGGAAAATAATATCTTTTGATTATATAGGTATACGATACTAACAATTCTTATAGTAAAACATAAACTGTCATATTATCATTAATGAGGGGGGAATGATATACATTTTTAGATGGATATGAGACTTAAAGCATGAAACCAAAAATGAAAATTAAATGTTTTAGAGAGATGATGATGTATGTCTATATCATTTTAGCATAAAATTAAAATTTGAAATTAAATGTCAAGAGGGATGATGATCTATATCTAAATCATTTTATCATGAACATATAAATGTGTTGAGTATCACATATGATTCATGTATAGACAAGCACAATAGAAAGAAAGAGTAGACAATTTCATGGCTCCACATCACATGAACTCCAAACGATCATATGATTCAATAGATTTTTTTAGCCAACTTGACATTGTTCGCTAGTTAGAAATTGTGTATAGAATGTTGCAGTCCTTGCATGAATTTTTTTGATAAAGAAAGTGTGAAAGAATCAGAAAAACCAGATTTTCTGGCATAAGTCGACTCATGCACAGAGGGTAAGTCGACTTATGGTAAGTCGACTTGTCAGTGTGCACAAGTCGACTTACGAACTGCTCTGGAATTGTGGATTTTTTTCTCTGCCAAGTCGACTTATCAGGCCTGATAAGTCGACTTACGAAGTGTGCTCCAGTTGCTGTTTTTCTCTCTGCCAAGTCGACTTATACACTCTGTTAAGTCGACTTACGACGGTTTTTTTGCATATTCAGGTTTCCTGTTTGCACTCTGATTGGGTTTTTGTTTTGATATAAATAGAAAAACGATTTGTTAGGGTTTTTAATCAGAGATTGAGGAATCTTTTGAGCATTGTGAGAGGGAGATATTGTGAGCAAAGTGAGATCTTTGGTTGATGGTTATTTTGAGGGAATTTGTGTGATTGTAATCCTTTGTATTCTCCTTGATTTAGTGAAATCTCCCCATCCTCTCCCCGTGGACGTAGGCAACTTGCCGAACCACGTATATCTCTGTGTTTGGTTTGATTTGTCGCAATTGGCTTGGTTTGTGCAAGTGTGTGGTTCTCTTCTACTCGTGATCACAAGTTCGTTGTGTGTTCGTGCAACGCTTCCGCATAGGCGCGCGACAAGTGGTATCAGAGCTTAGATTTTAGATCTGGGGTTTTGGATTAGGTGGAGGAAGATTCAGTTGGAAGCCTGGTTCTTGGAGTTCTAAGCTTTGGTGGAGTTAAAGTTTGAAGTTGCCGTTGAAGATCTCGCTTTCCTCATGTGGTTAGGAGTTCTATTTGGAATCCAATCTAGGGTTCAGTTGGGTAATTTCTTATTCTTTTCAAAGTTTGGATCTTTCTCTATAATTTGGAATTTGTGATTATGGGTGAAGAAGTTGGTGAAAGCAGCAAGATGACAGGCACAGTTCAAGTGGGTTTTCAGAATACTAAGATTAGTGTAGTGAAATATGACGGCAAGATCAATTTTGGTTTGTGGATGAGCGACGTACAGGATGCGCTCAATGCTCAAAATCTGGAGGAGACCATCATGGTCGATGTGAGGCCACCTAAATATGAAGAGGCGATATGGGATAAGATGAATCGAAATGCTTGCGGGGTGATCAGGTCCTGTTTGGAACAGGAGCTGAAATACGATGTGATTGGTGTGACGTCTGCGATGAAGATGTGGGAAATTCTTAACAACAAGTATCTCACGAAGAGTGTTGAGAACATGTTGCATTTGCTGCGAAAATTATTCAGATTCCAGATGTCCCGAGGCACCTCGCTTGCGGCTCATGTGAATAACTATACTAAGTTGTTGTCGGACTTGGCAAACGTGGATGAGAAGATCACAGATGAGTACAAGGTTATTATTCTTTTGGGCTCCTTACCGGATGAGGAGTATGATACATTCGTGCTTACGTTGCTGAACGGGAGATCTTCTATCACTTATAGTAAAGTGACTAACGCATTGACGAACTATGATTTGAGGAGGAAGGATAAGGAGACTTCGCGCGCTAGTACTTCAGGAGAGGCCTTGTCGACGAGAGGTAGAAGCTCATATCAGAAAGGTGGAAATAGAGGGAGGTCAAAGTCAAGAGGTCGTCACCAACTTGGAAAGAACCAATGTGTATTCTGCAAGGAGCAGGGACATTGGAAGAGAGATTGCCCGAAAGTTAAAGAAAAGGAGAATAGCAAGAATAAGGGCCCGAAGGCTAATGAGGTGAATGTTGCTAGCGGTAATGATTCCGATGATTCGAGCTTTTCTCTTTTGATTACTCCGGAGGTGAACCATTTGGATGCATCAGAGTGGATGCTTGATTCTGGCGCTACTTATCATGTGACTCCTAGGCGAGATTGGTTCTCATCATTTGAGAGACTCGATGGGGGTGTTGTGGTCATGGGAAATGATCAATCCTGTGGTGTTCGTGGGATAGGTACTGTGAGGATTTGGATGCACGATGGAGTAGTCCGTGAGTTGAAGGAGGTGAGATTCGTTCCTCAACTTAAGAAGAATCTTATCTCAGTTGGGACTTTGGAGGCAAGGGGATTCAGGGTGACCTTTGAGGATGCTGTAGCGAAGGTTACTAAGGGATCTTTGGTGGTGATAAAGGGAGTCCGCAGTCATAACCTATACTATCTAAAGGGGAGCATCGAGATTGGCCAGGTTGCTTCGGCGATTTTAGAGGCGGACATGAGCAGACTTTGGCACTACAGGCTAGGGCATACAGGTGAAAAGTCACTGCAGGCATTGTGCAAGCAGGGGCTTTTGAAGGGAGGCAAGAGTGGTAAAGTGGAATTCTGTGAGCACTGTGTACTTGGCAAGAAGACAAAGGTGAAGTTCGGGACGGCCATTCATAGGACGAGGGGCATCTTGGACTACGTGCACACAGATGTTTGGGGTCCCACCAAGACGGCATCACTTGGTGGTCGACATTGGTTCGTCACGTTCGTTGATGACTATTCTAGGCGATGTTGGGTGTACACCATGAAGCATAAGAGTGAAGTCCTAGATTTGCTTGTGGAGTGGAAGAAGAGGTTAGAACTGCAGACTGGGAGAAAGATCAAGATGTTGCGATCCGACAACGGCGGTGAGTATACTTCAGACCCCTTTCAGCAGCTATGTTGAGACGAGGGCATAGAGAGGCACTTCACAGTTAGTCATACACCGCAGCAGAATGGGGTGGCAGAGAGGTTAAATCGGTCTTTGCTGGAGAAGATTCGATGTTTATTGGCGCATAGTGGTTTGGAGAAGATCTTTTGGGCTGAGGCACTTTCTTATGCGAGCCACCTCATTAATAGGCTGCCTTCATCTGTGATTGAGGGGAAGACCCCTATGGAGATGTGGTCGGGAGAGACAGCACATGACTATGACCAGCTCAAGGTATTTGGTTGCCCTGCATATTATCATGTTAGAACTGATAAGTTGGAACCTCGAGCTAGGAATGCTATATTTGTAGGATTCAAGCGTGGTGTCAAGGGATACAAGCTTTGGGATCTAGTTGATAAGAAGATTGTGCTGAGTAGGGACGTCACATTCGATGAGGCTTCTATCTTGAAGCTTCCCAGCTCTTATCAGGTGGAGAGCGACCCGACAGAGGAGATTTCGCAGGTGGTGGAGATTGATGCAGCTCCACAGAGTCCAGATAGTGCAGTATCCATTAGAGTGCCGACTGAGGTGACGCCAGGCGAGCACGACGGTGATGCAGAGGATACGGGTACTCATGAGCAGGATCAGGGACCGACGGCTCAGGTTCAGGATTCTATTGCGGCACGGAGACAGAGGAGAGACATACGGGTGCCAGCACGGTATGCCGACACAGTTGCATATGCACTTCCGGTGGAGAGTATCAATGAGATGGTGCCTACTACATTCAGAGAGGCCGAGCAGAGTTCGGAGGCTGATTCGTGGCAGGTGGCTATGCAGGAGGAGATGGAGTCTCTTCACAAGAACGATACATGGGAGCTTGTTGAGTTTCCAAAGGGGCGGAAGGCGATTGGGTGCAAGTGGGTGTACACGAAGAAGGAGGGCATTGAGGGCACTCCAGTGAGATTCAAGGCTAGGTTGGTTGCGAAGGGCTATGCACAGGAGGAAGGTATTGATTACAATGAGGTTTTCTCTCCGGTGGTGAAGCATTCGTCGATTCGGATTTTGCTAGCTTTGGTGGCACAGTATGGTTTGGAGTTAGATCAGCTGGATGTGAAGATAATATTTCTTCATGGTGATCTTGATGAAGAAATATATATGACTCAGCCATTGGGATTCCGAGCTGCAGGGAAAGATAAGTTGGTTTGCAGGCTAAAGAAATCGCTATACGGTTTGAAGCAGTCTCCTCGACAGTGATATAGGCGATTCGATGGTTTTATGCTTGGTCATTCGTACACTCGGAGCCAGTTTGATCCTTGCGTGTATTTTCGCAAGTTAAGAGGAGGTGCGTACATTTATTTGTTGTTTTATGTCGATGACATGTTGGTTGCTTCTAGTTCCAGGTCAGCTATAGATGATTTGAAAGTTCAGCTTTCGAATGAGTTTGAGATGAAAGACTTGGGTGAGGCGAAGCGCATTTTAGGGATGGAGATCGGCAGAGACAAGAAGAAGGGCAGAATTTGTTTGACACATGTGGCTTATTTGAAGAAGGTTCTACAGCAATTCCATGTTAGCATGGATACGAAGCCAGTTGGTGTACCGTTGGGAGCCTATTTGAAGCTTTCAGTTGGCCTTTCACCGAAGTCAGTTGAAGACCGTGAGTTGATGTCGAAGACTCCATATGCGAGCGCAGTTGGGAGCTTGATGTACGCGATGGTATGTACGAGGCCGGATTTGTCACAGGCAGTGAGTATGGTGTCGAGATACATGCACGATCCAGGAGTGGGTCATTGGGATGCCGTGAGATGGATTTTGAGGTACATTCTAGGTACGCTCAATGTTGGTTTGGTTTATGAGCGGGACACTACAGGTGGGCAGCTATGCATTGGCTATGTTGATTCGGATTATGCCGGGGATTTGGATAAGCGTCGGTCTACTACGGGGTATGTGTTCACTTTGACCCGTACGCCGGTGTGTTGGAGATGCACCTTACAGTCTACGGTGGCTTTGTCTACGACTGAGGCAGAGTATATGGCAGTTACAGAGGCTGTGACGGAGGCTATTTGGCTTCGAGGACTTTTGGAAGAACTTGGTATATCGCAGCGATCCGTCACTATTCATTGTGATAGCATGAGTGCTATATATATGGCGAAGAATCAGATTTTTCATGCGAGGACGAAGCACATTGACGTTCGTTATCACTTCGTTCGGGATGTTCTTGAAGATGGCGATGTGGAGATTGTGAAGGTCCACACGAAGGATAATCCGGCGGATATGCTCACAAAGGTGGTTCCAAGCAACAAGTTTGATCATTGCAGAAACTTGTTGAATATCTGTGATTGTTGAGGCCGTTGGCGGCCATTTGGATGAACTACGAGCGGCTTGATCCCTTGGGAGAGGGGGTACGTAGGCAACCATGGTGGTGCAGCCGTATTTGGAGAGACGACACATTGCTGCTCTTGGTTTGGTGTCGGCTCAGTTTTGGCAAAATTCGCCGAGGTGGAGAATTGTGGAAGAATCAGAAAAACCAGATTTTCTGGCATAAGTCGACTCATGCACAGAGGGTAAGTCGACTTATGGTAAGTCGACTTGTCAGTGTGCACAAGTCGACTTACGAACTGCTCTGGAATTATGGATTTTTTCTCTGCCAAGTCGACTTATCAGGCCTGATAAGTCGACTTACGAAGTGTGCTCCAGTTGCTGTTTTTCTCTCTGCCAAGTCGACTTATACACTCTGTTAAGTCGACTTACGACGGGTTTTTTGCATATTCAGGTTTCCTGTTTGCACTCCGATTGGGTTTTTGTTTTGATATAAATAGAGAAACGATTTGTTAGGGTTTTTAATCAGAGATTGAGGAATCTTTTGAGCATTGTGAGAGGGAGATATTGTGAACAAGGTGAGATCTTTGGTTGAGGGTTATTTTGAGGGAATTTGTGTGATTGTAATCCTTTGTATTCTCCTTGATTTAGTAAAATCTCCCCATCCTCTCCCCGTGGACGTAGGCAACTTGCCGAACCACGTATATCTCTGTATTTGGTTTGATTTGTCGCAATTGGCTTGGTTTGTGCAAGTGTGTGGTTCTCTTCTACTCGTGATCACAGGTTCGTTGTGTGTTCGTGCAACGCTTCCGCATAGGCGCGCGATAGAAAGATATATCTATCTTATAATATATTCTGTTTCATTTAGATAAAATTCTAATCCCTACCCCCGCGTGAAGAGGTGGAACAAATTTCATCCGCCTCTTCACGCGGAATTGTTAACCCGCCAGTTGACAGATTAACAAGGGGCTTTAGCACCACGTGAGGGCTTGTTAATGAGGGGTTGAGCCCCCTTAGCCCTTCCATTAACCATTTGTCAAACAAGACCTGAGGGCCTAATTGGATTGGGTGAAGATGGAAGAAGGGAAGGTAGTGAGACATTCACCTTGTTTGGATAGCTTTTATGAGGTGAAGGTTTATCCTAGTTCACCTTAATTAACACACAAAAATTATTACTCCTTAATTAGGAATCAATTGAGGAAAAAAGAATTAAAGAATTCTCTCTAACTTTTTTTTCTCTCGTCTCCCTTATTTTTCTTTGACTTTTCTTACCCCTAGTGAGATCCAAACAAGTAAGCTGAACCTCTGCTTTGCGCTTCAGAGCGGCATATGATTTCATCCAACGTCACACTCCAGCGGACTACTCGAATATTTGAAATCTGAAATAATTTGGTATATCCAATTATAAAGATGCATCTTTCGTCTTCTTAGGTAGGATTATGTGAAGAAACGCATCTTGTCTCATCTCAGGGCCACTCAATCTTTGTTTGAAAAATTTTATTGTTGACAAATTAAATGTATGATATAATTAATTGAATTAAGAAAGGGTTATTTTTGTGTGTTAATTGACATCTGTTGACTCTTTCAAGCAAAACGGTCGAAAGGAACCACAAGACAAGATCATTTTGTGTACAACTTAATGAATTTGAATCACCTAACTGTGCCATTAGTTTTTAGAGCGCGTGAAAATTAATTGAATTAAGAAAGGGTTATTTTCAATATTAGCCCCAGGAATCTTTAGTATTACAATATTAGCCCTCCAGATATTTGAAATTGATCTCAGGTCCCCCAAAATCTTCAATAATTCGATATTAGCTCCCCAAATCTTTGAAATTGATATCAGCCTCCAGGTCCTATTAGTATGTTGAAATAAGCCCTCCTAGTTAAAATCTAATTGAAATGAGGGAATATTTTATTTGTTTTAACTTTTTCGGTTATTTGCCAATTATACCCTCTCACACAAATCCCCAAACTCATTAACTAATTTAACTTATATCCATTAAGCTTTCAAAATCTCTTTAATAAAACCCAAAACCAAATTCATTTTACACTTCATCTTCTCCAACAGCTCTGTTCAGCTCTAATCCCAAATTTACATCGGATAGTTCCCATCGAGGAAGACATTGAAGTGGAAAGTGGATTTGAGTTAAGGTATTGTTAAACGAATTTGGGAAGCTTAACAAGTATAAATTAAAGTGGTCAATAGATTTGGGTTTGTAAGAGTGGGGAATAACTAACAAATCACCAAAAAGTTAAGTTAAACAGAATATTGTTTCCATCTTAATCATATTTTAACTAGATAGCTTATTTCAACATACTGATAAGGTTTTTTGGGGTTGGGGGGGTCTGAGGTCAAATTTCAAAGACTTGCGGGGTTTGATATTAATTTCAAAGATGTTGGGGATTTGTTATTAATTTCAAAGATTTGGGGGCTAATATCAAAATGTTAAAGACTTTGGGGGCCTGAGATCAATTTTAAATATTGGGGGCTAATATCAAAATATTAAAGATGTAGGGGGCCTGTTATTAATTTCAAAGATTTGAGGGGCTATAACAAAATATTAAAGAAGTGAGGGGCTAATACGAAATAACCCATTAAAAAAGCATAAAGTCTTTCTTTTGCCTTAATCATAATCGTTAATCCCCATATCATATTTATCATTGTTTTGTCCTCTTCCTCCTTCTAATGCCTAATATTTTACATATGATTTCTATCTTCCTTACAATGCATCAGTAAAGTAAATATTAATAAAATATCATATTTGTCATCAAACTTGTCACTAAATATATTTGGGATAATATGTTGTCATATTACCCAAGATATTGATTTTCCCAACTTATAGCTTAAAAGAGTTTTTTTTAAAAAAATCCCTGGACCCTGGACCGCTTTGATTCTTTCATATAAATACAAAAAAATGAAAACAATCATTCGGTTCTGTGTCTTCTAGCATGCACGTTCCTCCTAAACTAAAGCATGGTAAGATGAGAACGATCAAAGAGGCGTGCGTCGTGCGTCTGATGCATTGAATCAAGGGAAAAAAATAGGCATAGGTTTTCTGATGGTGGGGTACAAATTGAACTTGAATTTAATGGGGGGTCATTTCGTAATACGTACATCAACACCACTTGCATATAAGGAGAAAAAGTAACTCAAGAACTTTCTTCCTAGTACTATCATGAATTATTAGCGCAACTGTGCTGAATGTTAAGTTTTGAAATTGGGGCCTGAAATAAAAGTTTGCTTGTGACGCTCACTACAGTGATGCATGTGACTTGTGGATGCAAATATTTGGCATGCGCATCAGTTCATTTGATATGGAATTGGCTTTTAGAGGGTGACGGAAAAGGAACATACGGAAGAGAACTTAATGATTGGTCACAATTGTCTGATCATGAAAAATGATTAGGAACAAAGAAATTAGCCAAAAGTTTGCAAGAAATTATGGGTTAGAATGAGGCTCTTGCTTCTTATGATCGCATCTAGGGGTGCAAATGGCTCCGATGTGGTATCATATCCGCATCCATTTACCAACTAGGGATGCATATATGAATACATACTTGTTCTATTAAAGAAGATTCATATCCATATTCGCAAAAATCAGATGTGGTTATACATATATATATATATATATACACACAACAAATATGAAACGAGATAAAATTAAAAAAAATAGTTCATATGATACACGAGAGCATTAATATGTTTGTTATATGTGAAAAACTATGGAAAAATATCATGTGATATTGATCTCAAATCCATTAATCTAAGGATCAAAACAGCCACATCTATATGATCACACATATATATGGATATTTTAGGCTCAGATCTAGATATTTTATTGCACATCTCCATCGACCATATCTTATCAAATATATATATTTAGTAATCATATTTGTATCCTAACAAATACAAATACAGACATACCAACAGATATGGATATTCGTTTTTCTCTCTTAATTGCATTGGATATAAAGGGATATTCAAATTTATAACAATGGTTAGATTTTACTTTTTTAACAAATTAAGGAAGTAATTGGAATAAAACAGAGGTCATAGTTGGGATAACTAAATATTTTGAGAATATTCTGGAAATAAAGGGTTTCAGATACCTCCCTCAAATTGTTATAGTCTTATTAGGGATCAATATCTTAAAAACCTAAAATTATCTAGGGATTTTCGCTCATAAACCCAAAGTTTAAACACCCACCCACCCAACCCGAAGTATAGAGCACAAGGTATATAACTACGTATAATATGTAGTCATATACCCTAAAGTATGTAGCAGCTATACACCCTTAGTATGTAGCTATACAGTTGGTGTTGTGCCAAAAGGGCTGTGGTATCGAGGAACCAAACCAAACGCCGATCAAAGAGGGTCAAAACCAACCAAATATCAATGCACAAACAAAACACCAATTTTAACGTGGTTCTGCAATTGCCTACGTCCACGGGGCAAGAAGGGATGAGGCTTTCCACTAATAGAGAAAAAGAGTACAACTTGATATTACAATTCACTCGAAAGAATAAACTAATCTCACCAACAAAGCTCTTAATCTCTCCAAATAAACCCTAATCAAATAGCCTCAGAAAATACCCATTTTCTGTGCTCCAAAATCCCCAATTTGCTTCTCCAAATTCTCTCTCCCAATTCTTCCATATATATAGAAATCCTAAAATCATAAACATACTAGGAATTCTAAACCAAAAGCCAAATCAAATTAGGAATCCTAATAACCTATTACTAAAATAGATTAGGAATCTTAATAACCTCATGTTTCCAAAATAGATTAGGAATCCTAATAACCTCATGTTATCAAAATAGATTAGGAATCCGCTATCCAACAATTCTCCACCTCGGCGAAGTTTTTCCAAAATCGAGTCGACACCAACCAAACCAAAATGCCTCACTTGTTGCGTCCAGCATGCCATGGCAACAGACTCATGACAACGGACTCCATCCACAACAAGTCGAGACCCAAACGGGAGTGCGAACACTCACCCAAATGTCGGTATCTACTCATCAAATCGGCTGCATCAAAAGTGACTGCCTACGTATCCTCTTACCCAAGGAATCAAGCCTTCACATAGTTCACCCAAATGGCCTCCAAAGGCCCTCAAACAAATAGAAAAGTCTGCAACTCTTCCTCAATATCGCCAACGGATCTGCACCTGACAACGACCCCAAACTGATACAAATCAAACACCTCCATCTGAGGTGAACCAATGGTCGTATCCAAAACATGTCCATCAGCTACAACCGAATCCAAAACCAATCCATCATCTGCATTCGAAATCAAATGATCCCCAATCTGTGTCACCTTAGCTGGAATCCTAAATGACGCAGTATGATCTGGAGTATGTGGAATAAGTTCCACCCAACGTAAAGTAACATCACCCTCCACCTGCTATGATATCCAAATGACCTGATCAACACTCTCCACCTACCGAGAGTCAAAAGTGACATTTCTGCTCAGAACAAAATCAGAAGCTCCCAAACGATAATCAAATGAGCCTCCGAATCCCAAACGCGCAATAGGATCAAATCTCACATCCTCGATGTGACCAAATGCTGGGTAACCAAATATCCGACACCGACCAAAATCTGAAGTAGCTCCACCAGATCCAATATATAACTCCTAATGTAGCAGTCGGCGACCTATGACTAAGATGACCCAAATATGTCGAAGCTCCAGAACCAATACTCGATAACCAATGTCGATCCTCCTCCAGAAAGGAACGACCCATCGAAACTGTCATCTCATCTTGTCGCCCTAAAGTCTCCACACCAATGAAGTGTCTCCTATTGCCGTGAGCTCAGCACAAACGTAAGAAAGGACCCCTACCAAAGCTAGAACAACGAGTTACCTTTCTACCAATACACTTCTTCCAATTGTTGTTGACTTCTAGGACTTTACACAACGGGAACTGGTCGCGACCCAATAATACCTAGAACAATCACCAACTGCGGAAACTACAAAACGATTACCTCCTAATGATGCCTCATTGGAAGGCCCCCAAATGCCTAACTGAATACCTTCTAAAAGACCACTCGCTCGATGGATAGGAGTGCCAAACTCCACCTCGGTCTTGCTCATCCCAATGTGCTCAAAGGACTTCCATCTGCAGGTCAAAGCACTCCTCAACAACCTATGCACGGCATCACTAATCAAATACCCCAGCACCAAACAACGCCACAATCTAGCCAAATCCAATGAAGTCGTCAGAGCTCTATCAATCACCGTACTCCCAAGTAAATAGTATAAGTTACTCCTTCTGACGCCCTTCATCACAATCGTGGACTCAAAAGTAACCTTCAAGCGTGCATCCTCTAAGGTCACCCTATAGCCTGCTGCCTCCAAAGCTCTAAGTGAAATGATGTTCTTCTTCAACTGAGAAACGAACCTCACTCCAACCAACTCCCGAATCACCCCGTCACTCATCCTGATCCGAACAGTACCGATACCACCAATAGAGCATTTGTGAACATTCCCCATGAGCATAAAATCCTATCTTTCCAACTCCTAAAAGCTGGAGAACCAATCCCTTCTAGGGCAAATGTGGTATGTAGCGCCCGAATCTAACATCCACTCTGTAGAGTAGGCAACACAAACTGATGACAGTGCAGATAATGAGTAGCCCGAAGAATCTGAATCTGAATCGTTGCCACTAGCCTTGACAACATTCGCCTCTGAAGTTTGAATTGTTTTTCCCTTATTCTTCACGGCTTGATCAATCAACTTTGGGCATTCAGCTTTCCAATGTCCATCTTCTTTACAAAAGCACACTGAATCCTACGAACTCTAAGATGTGCCCCTCTAGAATGTGACCTTCTACCTCGGTTTGGACCATTTGCTCTTGCAACTAATGCCCCGCTACCGGCTCAATAGAAGTCTCATTGTCCTTCTTTCTAAGTTGGTAATTCACTAATGCAGCGATGCCTTCCCATTAATAAGAGTAAGGACAAACGTCTCACATTCCTCGTCGGGCAAGGAACTCAACAATAGCAACACCTTGTCCTCATCTTCAACAATGACATCTACATTCGCCAAATCTGCAAGAAGCTTCGTGTAGTGGTTCATGTGACCACTAATGGATGTCACCTTCTTCAATTGGAAGCGATAAAGCCTCCTCTTCAAATGCAAGCAGTTTTCGACGCTCTTCGTCAAGTACTTGCTCTCTAGGACCTCCCAAATCTTCTTCGCAGAAGTCTCATTCATCACATCATACTTTAGATCTTGAGTGAGACAAGACCTAATCACACCACACGCTGTCTGATTCATCTTTTTCCAAACCTTCTCATCAATGTTGTCCGGTTTCCCGTCTAACTCCAACATATCTTCCAAATCCTGTGTATTGAACGCATCCAAGACTTCGCATCGCCAAAGTCCAAAATTGTTAGTGCCATTGAACTTCTCCACGTCAATCTTCAACGAGTGGATACTCAAACTTTGGACAATCTTCACACCTGAAGAACCCCCCTCAACTCCCTCTTTCTCGGCCATAATCCTCAACACACCAACAACCAATGCGGAAACAAATGAAGAATAGATCCAAAACTGAGAAAAGAAAGAAGCTTTACCGAAAAGATCCCACCTTTCTCACCAACTGAAACCCTAGACGAGCTTTCCAAATCGATCTACTCCTCCAAATAGTCCAAGCGTAGCCCGAGCTCTGATACCAATTGTTGTGCCAAAAGGGCTGTGGTGTCGAGGAACCAAACCAAACGCCGGACAAAGAGGGCCAAAACCAACCAAATATCAATGCACAAACAAAACACCAATTTTAATGTGATTCAGCAATTGTCTACGTCCACGGGGCAAGAAGGAGATGAGGTTTTCCACTAATAGAGAAAAAGAGTACAACTTGAGATTACAATTCATTCGAAACAACAAACTAATCTCACCAACAAAGCTCTCAATCTCTCCAAATAAACCCTAATCAAATAGCCTAAAAAAATACCCCTTTTCTGTGCTCCAAAATCCCCAATTTGCTTCTCCAAATTCTCTCTTCCAATTGTTCCATATATATAGAAATCCTAAAATCATAAACATACTAGGAATTCTAAACCAAAAGCCAAATCAAATTAGGAATCCTAATAACCTATTGCCAAAATAGATTAGGAATCCTAATAACCTCATGTTTCCAAAATAGATTAGGAATCCTAATAACCTCATGTTACCAAAATAGATTAGGAATCCGCTATCCAACAGTTGGTATTCTATACTTTGGATTTAACCGTAGGTAAAATTTGTATGTTGGGTCTGTGAGAAAATTTTGGTTTGGGTTTGTGAGAATTGAGAACCTACAGACTTTTGTTGGTTTTTAAAGGTAAATGGAGGTAAAACTTTGGGCAGCAAATATCCCAGTTCTTAATGTTGAAATTCTAACAGTGAAAATAAAATGTAAAAAAATTCGTCCTCACCTCCATGGGATCTCTCTTCCCCTCTCTCTCTCAGCCTCCCTCTACATCCCTGGACCCAAACCCTAACCCAAGCCCCACCACCACCGACCTTTGTCGGAATTTAATAGTAATTGAGTTCAATCGATCAACTTTAATGGAGAGGTTTGGGTGGCTCAGCGTGGTTTCAGAATTTATTTGATCAGGTTAGGCTTTTGGATTTTTGGATTGTCAGCAGAACATTTCTTTTAGCCCTGCGTGATATCCTTTATTAGGGTTTAACTAGCTAGTAACGCATTAATTTCTATCTCGATCGTCATTGTCTGCATTTGTAAGTTTCTTATTAATTTCAGATTCTTTTTATATATCACATTCACTTTTGAGTGTCTAAAATGTGGTTTCATCTTTGTAGCTTGATTTGAATGCTCACCTTGAGTATACCTTCTTACTTGAATTCATCACTATCATTTCAACGTGAACATCTTGTAATGCCAAAAGGGTAAATTTCACAAAACAACTTGAGTTTGGAAGTTTTTAATAGAGCCCCCCCTAACTTTTAAAATGACACAAACGCCCTTTAAGTTTGGGTGATGATGAGTAACCCCCCAACCAAAATTTTTGTTTTACAAATATCACTTAACCCCCTTAAGTTAGGAGTCTTTCAGAGAAACGCTAACATGTTTTTGATTTTTTCAACTACCCCCCAATGGTAGTAATGAATTGGTACAAAGACCGAAATACCCTTTTCAAATTAACACTCTAATTTTTAAATTAAATTAATTGATCAATAAATAGATTAATTAATTAAATCCCTAAGTCTAAGGGGTTTATGTGAGAACTACCTTTAAAATTATTAAAAAAGGACATGAAAGGATTTTTTTTCCCATTAGGGGAGTTTTTATCATTTGGACCTGTGATTTTCGCATGCACAGTTAGATCTAACGGTGTTAGTTAAATGTGTTATCTAACAAAATATAAGGTGCTTAACTGATATTTTTTAAGTTCAGGGCAATTATTCAATTAGGGGAACTTTCGTCATTGTGATGCACATTAGGTTACAGAAAGCGCTAGGTAGTCTAGGTGCCGGACCCGGCGCCTTCAAGCCTAGGACCCTAGGCTGAGACCTAGGCATTTTTTTCTTTTTTTAGTTACAATAGTTTATAATAAATGCCAATGTTATAGAAAACGTTAGGTACCAGTAGGCGTCGGATTGGCGTCTAGGCTGATTTTTTCTTGTACAAAATGTTTTGCTGAAGGTCAGAGGAGATAGATGTGTTTATAGTTGGTGGAGGAGGCTGGAGGAGTTCGGAGGAGATTGGAGGATGTAGATGCTATAGTGAAGGAAATTACGATCAAGTCTTAGCAGTGCAATCCGCGTAAGCTGCCTAGGTACCGCCTAGGACTAGGCGCTGCCTAGACTGTCTAGGCGCCCATCTAGGCACCCGCTTTTTAAATCACTAGATACGTTATGTTTAAGTAATTCTAACTAGATTGTTTGTGCTTGTAAGTTTCTTTCATTCCATATTTTGCTTTCATCCAGTAGTAATTGGCATCTCTGAAATATGTCACATATTCATGTTTGACTATCTGGAACGAGGTTTCAGTTTTGTACATTGGTGTACATACTTACCTGTAAATTAATATGCTAAACCATCTAGGTGTCCGCTTTTTAAAACACTAATACATGATTTTTAATTAGTTCTAACTAGATTGTTTGTGCTTGTAAGTTTCTTTTGTTACATATCATTTTTGCTTTCATCCAGTGGCAATTAAAATATCTGAAATATGTCACGTATTCATGTATGATTATCGAAACGAGGTTTCAGTTTTGTAGATTGATGTACATATTCATGTATAAATTAATATGCTAAATAAAGCTGGTCTATCAATACAGTTTTGCACTAGTTGATGCATGGTTTACTCTTCTTATTATGTCCCCACGCTGGTGCTTCTGTATAAATGTTAGTAACAAACCTGCCAGTTATCAGTTCTAGAATTGGCCATATGCAGGCATATTATTAGCTGCTTCCAATCCCATAAATTTATCAGATGTCTTCAAAAGAGACTTCACAGTCCCATAATTCAAATTTAAATATTATCTAATCGCGACATTGGATTATCAATTTAATTTCTACTTCCTTTCTATTAGAGAGTAAATGATATATCTTTATGATTTATATCGACTTGACATCTATTCTTCTAGAGAAACTACTCATATGTGAACATATGTATAATATTTGGTGCTACCTATATGTCTGTTTTTCATGCTAATGTAGTGTTCACTCAGATATAGATTATCAACAAGTGAGGAGTCGTTGATTTTAGTGTGGGCAAAATTTCAAACCCAAATCTTTTAGTTTCTTAATATTTAGGGTGGTCGATCATATGTTTCTTATCTCCATGGGTTAGTGAAGTTCACTGAAAACTTTAACTTTCCGTGATTAATTATCATCTTCGATAGCCACTTGAGGAGGCTGAACTCTCAAATATCACACAATTATACCAGAAACTCTGACAACCAATAAAGGATGTTCTCTTATAAAGTCCACCATCAACCTTAGATTTTTTTTTCGTCTTCTCTGATTTTGCGGAGAATAATGTCACAACCTTCAGCAACACATATTGGGGTTCACTTAGCCGGTAGAGAGTACTTAGCTTTATCACTAGTTCAGTATTTGCTTTTGAAGCATGTTCTGGCGGATTATGCCTTTTGCATTGCTAATTTGTTTCTCCATCTTCAGTTATTATATAATGAACTAAAACTTCAAGTTCAGCAATATAACAGCTGAATGCTGAAATATAAGCCATTCATTGTTCAGTAAAGGGTGAGGTAGGCATCACTAACTTGAGGGAAACATGTTTTGTGTCCAATTCTGTTTTGATAATAAATATAGATAAATTTATCCAAACAGAATCCTACTAAATGTTAAAACATTGAACTTAAAATTATTATGTTTTGTTGATCAGAACTTAAAATTATTATGTTTTGTTGATCAGCGCATGATGACTAATTAAGTACATTTCCAACCAAAAAGTTGAGAATGAATACTTCTGAATTTGTGCAAGTACTAGTAAGGTCTAATATATAGCAATGTCAAAATATCTGTTTAGTAGATTTTTCACACAAAATAATAACAACAACAACAACAACAATATTGAAATCTTACAATGGTGTACCATGTAGTTTATATCTTTATCGGAACTTGAAGTATTATGTATCTGCAAAGAATCTGTACTTGCGGGCATTACTGATTATCAATCTTATAGCAGCAGCAGTAGTTACTACCGATAGTAGAGAGGAGATGACAATGATGGCGCAATGCCATGCCTTCTCTGCTCTTCCAGCAGATTTTCCTTTGACCTACGGCAGTGGAACAGAGAACTAAGAACTTGACTTAGATATATCTAATGAACTCCACAAAAAACAGGATGGAACTTTAGCAGCTCATACCTTGACAAAAATCATGCTGGGGAAAACAAAGGTTAGCGGAAAGAGAGCAAAAGACCCGAAAAGGTTTACAAAATCTCCCATGAAAGGGAACAGTGCTGCAACAAATGTATTTATTCCAAAAACTAGTGCTCTTAAAAGAAATCTCCGTATAAGGTTCTCTCTTGAGAACATGCTCTCTTTCAGACTTAAGAACTTGGTATCCAGAGCCTCATGTATTGGTGCAATAAACATCTGATTTTATGGAAAAGACGCAGTTAAAACACTGTCTAACCATATAAGAAACATGAAACTTAATGATAAAAAGCACATGTAGAGGAAAACCTACATGCTGAGAAACTATACTTTGTAGAAAAGCTGTAGAGTTTATCAGAACTTTTGCCCATTTAGGTCCACTTAATTCTTTCGGGAGATAGTCTGAAACTGATGAACCGTATGCCCAGTAGCCAACTAAGCTAACACCATAGTACATTGCCAGACCCAATGTAAACTGTAATGACAAAGCTTTCCGCATGTTCGAAACTGCTGGCTTTCGAAGAGTTGACTGCAAAACATGGATTGGTGCATTAATAGCTTGACATTTCAATCTAGTAATTACAGAGGTTGGAGATTGAAAAATAAAGTGTTTTCCATCATCATTTTGCATGTCCAAATGACCTGCATCTCTGGGAGCAAACCACAGGTGTTGCAGACGAGAATTGCAGCAATTGCACCAAATGCATTGAAGAATTTATCCACTTTACTTCCACTGATATTGTAATCCTTGTTTTTGTTTGCACACCCTAAGAAAATCATGGACACAGAAAAGAAAACCTGACGTCATAATATGGCCTTCAAATTTGTACTAATGCACAAAGATTTAAATAAAGTTATTAGGAAGAGGGACCAAGCACCATCTTTAACTAAGATTACGAAGAGAATGACATCGTAGATTATTGTGAGGATTGCCGAGGTTGCTAGCCAGTTTCTCATGGCCGACATGGAGGGAACTAGATTTGCAAAGATGAAATAGGCGAAGCCAGTGATAGTGAGGAACATTTGAAGCCTCACAGGAGAGCTACTGAATTCTGAATTGATCTCCTGATTGGAAATTTGTACCCAGTCAGTAAATTCATTGAAGGTCTACTTATTCATAGTTACCTCTTTAGTTGACTAGTAATGAAATCCGTTTAACATTGAATAATTTATCTAAATTTCTGTCTTACGCAAATAACAGAAGAGTAATAGCATGCATTGGTGCAAATAGTCTCTCATATCCATTTGGTTAAGTGTGGGTTGTTAGTAAAAACCTAGGTTACATAGGTACGGATGCGGGTGTGGGTACGGGACTCAATAAATTTATAAAAGATAGCATACGGGGGAGACGGATTATATATATATATATATATATATATATATATATATATATATATATA
>BQKN01059893.1:0-29427 GCA_022839385.1 Asparagus kiusianus
ATTTAGGGATTTACAATTTGAGATATAAGGTATATACATGAGGGTTTTCTTGTTTGGATTATTTCGCTCGACGTACCTATGCTCGTGTTGTAAATTTTTAAATACTAAAAATCCCTTTTTAGTTAAGATTTATGAATTTGAGACTTATTAAGTATTAACTGTATTTTCATATACAACGAGCCCTTTTTCCTTGGGGTTGGTCGTGATGTTACTCGCTAGCGCTTTGACGCTCGTTGTCCCTCCCCATTTCAGGTAACGAGCCAGGAGCCCGGAGAGTCGCAGGTTGATGACGACACACTTTAGTGTTCAGCTGTTTAGTTATGCTTATGTTGGAGCTCCACTATAGATTTTGTTAGACATTTGAGAGTATTGTTCTAGAAGTTGTAAAGGATGTGTGCCTTATTTCCTTCTTATCAGATATTTGTATTTGAGACTTGTTGAGTACTCCAGTTTATTTATTCAGACATTGACTATGTATTTCCATTTGTTGGATGATGAGATATTTATTTGATCATTATCATTTCATCAGTCCTTCGTGTATTATCTTCTACTTGCTTTTGTACCTACACCTGCTATTGACTCTACTAGATAGATGTTAATTGTGATGGTGAAACATGTTGTTGCACGGTGTGGTGCATGGCAGGTTTGACATTCAAAGTAGACGTATATTCTATTCATGCTTAATACATCACACATATACTTAAAGCAAAAATAGTCGTTATATAAAAAAAATTCTCAAATTTTTGAGATATACGCATATATCGCCCTCACTCATACTAGGAATTCCTTACGGACTCTATACATGAATCCTAAGAAACTCTATCCTAGCTCCACGACTCGACACAGGATGATCCTAAGGATACTGGAACTAGAGCTCTGATACCAACTGTGATGCCCCTGGGTTCACACAAGGCTGCAGTCCAAGGTTCATAACTTAATTTTTCTTATGACCAGAGAGATAGATGGCAGGACGTGGTAGACCTCGTACCAGGAGAGCTAGCCAGGCAGAGTCACAGCAGACTCCATCAGAGCAGTAGCCAGCTCAGTCCGAGCCTCAGCAGGCTCCACCAGAGCCGCAGCAGGCTCCTTAGTATTTGGTGGACATCATGGCCCCTCTTATTGCCCGGATGACAGCTATTGAGGAGTTGGTAACGACTCATATAACACCACTGACACTACCACCACCACCACCGGTAGCTCAGCAGCAGGGGATACCTGCCGTTCCTGTCAGAGAGAGACCCCCAGAGGTCACGCCTGCAGCCATTCCTCTAGCAGTCCCAGATAGAGCCACAGAGCAGGAGGCTTGGCTCCGTATGGTGGAGAGGTACCAGAAGATGAGGGCACCAGAGTTCTAGGGGTCACCAGACCCTCTTGCAGCCCATAAGTGGAGGGAGGATGTGAGCAATATTCTCGATATACTCGGTGTAGATTTAGTTCAGAAGCAGAGACTAGCATCCTACAGCCTGAAGGGAGATACCGGGAGGTGGTACCGACTTCAGTTTACCCCAGAGCAGAGGACGACCCTCACCTGGGAGGACTTCATATACTTCTATGATGGACAGTACATTTCTTCTGCAGCGCAGACTGGGAAGGAGCTTAAGTTGTCCCGGTTGACTCAGGGGGACATGACAGTTGCAGACTTTGAGAGCAGCTTCATGGAGTTGCTACATTTCACGGGCATATGGCAGAAGGGAGAGCGTCAGGCTCAGATATTCTTAGCTGGGCTTCTCCCTAATCTCCGACGGTACCTCGTGTCGAGGAGGTTTTATTCAGTTAGGGAGGTAGCTGAGGCTGCCACTTCTCAGGAGATTGAGACTTCTATATTCCAGAAGGACAAGGAAGGGATGGCCAAGACAGGACAGAGTGGGGATAAGAGCAAGAACAAGAGATCCTTTGCTAGACATCAGCAGCAGCAGCAGGGCCCTCATAAAAGGGGACCCCAGCAGGATCAGAGAGCGCATCAGTAGCGCAAGTTTCAGGGATCTTGTTTTAACTGTCATAAGATCAGGCATAAGGCATCAGAATGTCGTAGCGCACCAGCAGGAGCCCAGTAGGGCAAGGGCCCAAACCAGCAGCAGTAGCAGCGCCAGCAGGGCAGAGGTCAGGGCTAGCAGAACAGGCTTGAGGCACCGCCAGTAGCTCAGAGGACTGAGGGGCAGGTTCGAGCTGTTCAGGAGGTTCCTCAAGGGCAGATTGTCCCATATTCTCCATCTCCAGTAGCAGAGCAGTCTTCAGGCACCGGCAGGGTTTATGCAGTAGTTCCCCGTGATCATGGAGCCAGCGGAGCCGTAGTGGAGGGTATGTTCTTTGTGAATTCCTTTCCAGCCCGTATTCTTTTCGATTCGGGAGCTTCGTATTCTTTCATCTCGCATGCATTTATGGATAGACTCCAGCTCATGGCTCAGCCTCTAGACACCCCTTTATCAGTTTTCACCCCTTTAGGCGAGGTATCGCTTCTAGAGAGCGTTTGTAGGAGGTGTACCATCAGTTTAGACGAGTCAGAGTTCATAGTTGATTTGATAGTGTTGCATATGTCCAAGTTTGATGTCATCCTTGGTATGGATTGGTTGTCTTCCTACCATATTAGTATTGACTGCTTTGCGAAGACAGTCAAGTTGCGAGCATCCGACAAGTCCGAGATGATTGTAGCCACCTCTCAGGGCAACCGATTTGCGGAGTCATTCCTGGCGTACATCGAGGAGGTGATGTGACGGAATCAGGGTGCTGAGTTATTGGAGACTAGAGTTGTCTCGGATTTTCAGGATGTCTTTCAGGGCATACCTGGGTTACCTCCTATGAGAAAGGTTGAGTTCTGTATTGAGTTGCAGCCAGGCACAGCCCCGATATCCCACGCACCCTATCACATGGCACCAGCTAAGATGAGGGAGCTTCAGACCCAGTTGGATGAGTTGCTAGCTCAGGGTTTTATTCACCGGAGTCATTCTCCGTAGGGCATGCCGGTCCTCTTCGTGAAGAAGAAGGACGGTAGTATGAGATTATGCATAGATTATAGAGAGTTGAACAAGGTCATGATCCGGAATAGGTACCCACTACCTAGGATTGATGACTTGTTTGACCAGTTGCAGGGAGCGCAGTATTTCTCGAAGATTGATCTTCGTTCTGGCTATCATCAGCTGCGAGTTCTGGAGATGGATATTCCCAAGGTCGCTTTTCTTACTCGATATGGGTCCTTCGAGTTCCTGGTCATGCCATTTGGGTTGACCAATGCACCCGCGGTATTCATGGATTTGATGAACCGGGTTTTCCGTCTCTTCTTAGATCAGTTTGTGATCGTCTTCATCGATGATATACTCATTTACTCGAGATCAGAGGCAGAACACGAGGAGCATCTACGAGTAGCTTCGAAGACTCTGCAGGATCACCAGTTGTATGCTAAGTTCAGTAAGTGTGAGTTTTGGCTTTCAGAAGTCAGATTTCTTGGCCATGTTATCAGTCGAGAGGGTATAGCAGTGGATCCGGCTAAGGTCGTAGCAGTTCTTGATTGGGAGCCACCGAAGACGGTGACAGAGATTCGCAGCTTTTTAGGTTTGGCTGGTTACTACGGGAAGTTCATTAGGACTTCTCGAAGATTTCGATGCCGATCACACGCCTTACGAAGAAGGGTGTACAGTTCGTATGGAGCATGGAGTGCCAGAAGGCCTTTGATATTTTGAAGGTTAAGTTGACTACAGCGCCGGTCCTGACTATTCCGAGCAGCGACAGGACATTCGTTGTGTATACGGATGCATCATTGGCAGGCTTGGGAGGTGTATTGATGCAGACTCAGAGGGTAGTAGCCTATATCTCACGGCAGTTGAGGGTGCATGAGCAGAACTATCCCACTCATGACTTGGAGTTAGCAGCGGTGGTATTTGCACTGAAGTCATGGAGGCACTACCTATATTGAGTGCAATTTGAGTTGTTCACAGACCACCAGAGTCTGAAGTACCTCTTTTCCCAGAAGGAACTCAACCAGAGACAGAGGAGATGGATTGAGTTTATTAAGGACTACGAGTTCGCGATCCAGTATCATCCGGGGAAGGCGAACGTCGTGGCAGATGCTTTAAGCAGGAAGCGTCGACATCGGGTTTCGGCTTTGAGGTGTTCGCTACATCGGGATCTTATCACTCTTAGCCAGTTTGACTTCAGACCTGAGGTTGGTGGTACCAGTGTATTCTTAGGAGCGATGTCAGTGCAGCCATCTTGGAGTGACAGGGTTGTCAGAGCACAGTTGGAAGACTCTTGGATTCAAACCCGTAAGGGGGAGATTTCCAAAGAGCCTAAGACGGACTGGACCATTGGAGCAGATGGAGGATTGCGGATGAAGGGTAGACTGGTTATGCCAACCAGTGCAGAGCTGAAGAGGGAGTTATTTGATGAGGCGCACCGTACTCGGTACACAGTACATCCAGGGACTACCAAGATGTACAAAGACCTGAAGAGGCATTTCTGGTGGAGTGGTATGCGGAGAGAGATTGCAGACTATGTGGCTAGATGTTTTACCTGTCAGCAGGTGAAGGCAGAGCATCAGAGACCGGTAGGGACACTTCAGCCTTTACCCATTCCAGAGTGGAAGTGGGCAGACATTTCTATGGATTTTATTGTGGGGTTGCCGAAGTCGAAGAAGGGGAATGATTCTGTTTGGGTGATAGTGGACCGATTGACGAAGTCAGCACATTTCATTCCGGTGAGGACCACTTATACAGCCGAGGCTTATGCGAGGATATTCATTCGAGAGATAGTTCAACTTCACGGAGTTCCAGATACGATCGTGTCGGATCGAGGATCGGTTTTCACTTCACATTTTTGGAGAAGTTTCCAGGACTCATTTGGCAGCAGGCTATCTTATAGCAGTGTATTCTACCCACAAACAGATGGTCAGACGAAGAGGGTGAATCAGGTGTTAGAGGACATGTTGCGGGCATGTGTCATTGACTTCCAAGGCGGCTGGGAGGATCATATTCCTTTGGTAGAATTCGCTTATAACAATAGTTATCAGGCGACGATAGGTATGGCTCCATATGAGGCATTGTACGGGAGGCCCTGTAGATCGCCGATATGTTGGGCAGAGCCAGAGGACAGCTTGATGCTTGGACCAGAGCTAGTGAGGCAGACTACCGAGAAGGTAGCATTGATCAGGGAGCGGATTCTAGCCGCTCAGAGTCGGCAGAAGAGTTATGCAGATAAGAGGCGTAGACCCTTGGAGTTTCAAGTGGGAGACTCAGTCATGCTGAAGGTATCGCCTATGAAAGGCGTATAGCGATTTGGGCGACGGGGGAAGCTCGTGCCGAGATATATTAGACCATTTCAGATTTTGGAGCGTATTGGAGCTGTGTCATACAGACTAGATCTTCCAGCATCGATGTCTAGCATACACAATGTATTTCATGTTTCTATGCTCAAGAAACACTTGCATGATGAGGAGCAGCAGCGAGTATTGGATGCACTAGAGATTGAGCTTCAGGAGGATCTAACTACTATTGAGATTCCGGTTTGTATACTTGCCAGGGAGGACAAGAGACTCAGGAATAAGGTGATTCCCTTAGTGAAAGTTCAGTGGAACCGAGGAGGAAATGAGGAGGTTTTTTGGGAGCGCGAAGAGGACATGCGTCGCGACTACCCACACTTGGTTGAGCAGGTAAATTAATTCCTATTATGTCATATATCTTATTTCATGTTTATATCTTTGGTTATATTTACATTTAACGCTAGAATGAAGATATTTTCGCTTAATCTTTAACCTATTGGAACACATGGTATATGTATGGGGGGTTCCTTGTTTGGATTTTTCGCCCGATGTACTAGTTCCACTAGATTAGGATTTGAGCGAGAATATTACCATTTTAGATCGTTAAGTATAAATACCTCCATATGATTATCTAGGAGTTCATATTTCAAGATTCGTATGATTTCCGAATTTCGAGGACGAAATTCTTTTAAGGGGGGAAGAATGTAAAACCTCAAATTTTCTATAATGAATATATGTGAATTATTAATAATAAATAATTCTCTTATGATAAATAATATATATACATATATATATATATATATATATCAGATGAAAGTGATTATCTGTGTTTGAGAACCCATCAAGTGATTCTATGTGAGAGTAATCGAGTGATTAACCAGCATAGTATATGCCTAGCAGCAGCGGGCATTTTTCTGCTACGCGGTCGATCGTAGCGGTCGACCGCGGCGGTCGACCGCACAGCGGTCAGAGAGTTTTCTCAGGTTCGGGTTCAAACGGGTTTCGGGTCGGGTTTTTGGTTTGGTATATAGGCTAATAACCCGAGAGAACCCCATTTTCTGATCAAAAATCAAAACCCTAGTCCCCCTCTCTTCCCTAAAACCCTAATTTCTCTTTGCTTGGTGATTTGGGAGGAGTTCTTGAGGATTTTCAGCGGGATTGTTGGATTTCAGCGAAGGGGATCAACCTCCTACAGATCTAGGGATTCATTTCTCACCAGATGCGAGTAACTTCTCGCCCAACTCCACCCTTTTTGTTTTCATGTCAAAACTTGAGTTTTTATTTGGTTTTATTGAGCCAAATTCGTATTTTTGAATAGCTAATAGATCATTATGGCATAAAATATGAGATTTGGGTATTCCTTATTTTTAAAACTCACCAATGAATTCTGTTAAAGAGATCTAGATCTGAATATATCTTAAAAGGAGTAAAATTTTGTTTTTATTGTTAATTAGGTAGATCATGTTTAAATATGTTGGGATCTTGGTAATGATTTCTAAAGGTGTAAAATTTTAGTTTTCTTTTATCTTTTATGTGACATTTTAAATGCTTGGTTGCTGATTAACTCAAAGAAAAATTTTTACAGGTTTGGAACTTGGCAGAAAAACCCAAATCTGGGTTCTGCCTGCCTCGCGGTCGACCACTACGGTCGACTGCTGGGCGCGCAGAAGGTCAGGATGCACCTGACCTCTGCGCGGTCGACAGCGGCGGTCGACCGTGAATGTCTCTGCTGAACAGTGAGGTTCGTATGCGTATGACTGCCGCCCAGTTTTGTGCACTGTTAGGTTTGCTGTATGTTTCATGTGTTCGGCGGTTTTGCCTCGATTTTCTAATACTAGTTTCAATTTTTGCCATATATCTGTGCATGATAGATGACTTGAGAGTACCAAATTTAGAATCACGCACCGAGGGGCGTGCGAGATTTGCATATATATACCTTTTCTCATATCTCATCTATATTCACTATTTGGTCCAGGTATCGGGCAAAATTTCATTTATTTCAGTCCTCGTGTTGGACTATAATCCCTTAAAGTCCTCGTGTTGGACTATAATCCATTTCAGTCCTCGTGTTGGACTATAATCCATTTTAGCCCTCGTATTGGACATTCACCTGCTTGACCATGTGTTGACTAGTTGTTAAGCTATGAGTATGACACTTATCTGAATCAGGACATGACACTTATGAAATTTTCGGATCCTTTGGCACTTATTTGGTTATGACAGGATACAGTAGCTTATGTTCTGAGACGGGTTGCTTTTCTCTTTATTATTGTTTTTGTATTAGACTTTGGGTTTGGTATTTAGGGATTTACAATTTGAGATATAAGGTATATACATGAGGGTTTCCTTGTTTGGATTATTTCGCTCGACGTACCTATGCTCGTGTTGTAAATTTCTAAATACTAAAAATCCCTTTTTAGTTAAGATTTATGAATTTGAGACTTATTATGTATTAACTGTATTTTCATATACAACGAGCCCTTTTCCCTGGGGGTTGGTTGTGATGTTACTCGCTAGCGTTTTGACGCTCGTTGTCCCTCCCCATTTCAGGTAACGAGCCAGGAGCCCGGAGAGTCACAGGTTGATGGCGACACACTTTAGTGTTCAGCTGTCTAGTTATGCTTATGTTGGAGCTCCACTATAGATTTTGTTAGACATTTGAGAGTATTGTTCTAGAAGTTGTAAAGGTTGTGTGCCTTATTTCCTTCTTGTCAGATATTTGTATTTGAGACTTGTTGAGTACTCCAGTTTATTTATTCAGACATTGACTATGTATTTCCATTTGTTGGATGATGAGATATTTATTTGATCATTATCATTTCATCAGTCCTTCGTGTATTATCATCTACTTGCTTTTGTACCTACACCTGTTATTGACTCTACTAGATAGATGTTAATTGTGATGGTGAAACATGTTGTTGCACGGTGTGGTGCATGGCAGGTTTGACATTCTTGGTTTCACCTTGGACTGCAGCCTTGTGTGAACCCAGGGGCGTCACATATTCACTGACCATTAGTGGGTGAGTGATCATCCCTTTCGGTAGGAGCGTGTGTCCTGTGAATCTAATGAGTGGACTCCGATAAGGCTACAGATTTGACTTGTCAATGCTCATCTGGTTGAAGGCGTCAATGAATAGGATGTCGTTGAACTTCCTGTATCGACCAAAATCCTTTTGACCTAGAAGCCATTGATTTCGGCCAAGATGATGAGAGGGTAATTGGGAGGTGTCTCAATGCCTCTCAAGTTTGAGTCATCGAAGGAGATGGGTTGGTCTGTCCTCAGCTTCTTGTCACACAAGTTGACCTGCAACGCTTGTTTGGCATATCTCTTTCAAGCGTTGTTGGACATACCTCTCGCCACAGGGCCGCCGCCGATAGTGCTGATGACACCCTTATTGCTAGTCTCAGGAGGTTAGCCGTCGGGTTGCTCCTAGGTATGAGGCTACCTGGAGTGAGACTCTTATTGGATCTACCTAGATCAGGTTCCCTCCTACCCCACTAGGAGACAAGCTTCTTTAAATATCCTCTATGTATCAAGTCCTCAATGTCTCTCTGGAGGACTCGGCAATCATTGGTAAGATGGTTGTAATCTTAATGATATCGACAGTATTGCCTTGTGTCTTGAGATCAAGGATCCGACATCATACGAGGAGGAGCAGAATTGAGATCTCTTCATTCTAGACCATATATGGGGCTTCCGTAAGAGAGGTATTAAGGATCGTGAGGGCTAGTTTTTGAGCAAGTTCCCTCCTTTGATCCCTCCGGTCAGCCATGTTTGGTCTGGGGTCAGCTCTGAGGGGATTCTTTGCTACCTCCCCTCTAGATGAGGGGTCGATCTTGGCCGCTAGAACTATCGTTAGTGTCTTCATTGTTGTTGCTGCTGCTATTGCCTTAGCTTCTGCCTCATTGGCAATTTTATTATGACTCATGTTTGTGAGCCTACTTTCTAATCTAGTTTTGATGATTAACAAATAATTTATAATTATTTTTTTAGTATTTATGTTTTGCACAATGTGTAATCAGGTTGAAAGGATTTGTGTCGTAACAATGATACTTGGAATAAAGTTAACGCAATTTCAGATCAAAGATTCAAGATCAAGCTTCATGCACATCAATTTGGGTATAATAGCTTTAGGAATTATACTTTATGTGTTATGCTTAGAGCTCATTTTTTTTATACACACACATATTTTTCGTTTTTATCGTAATATGAGTGTTTTTTGAGAAAATATCGAGTCTTTGGATTATTGACTTAACAATAAATTTTATATCTTTTACAAAGTCTATTAATCCATTCAAAAGAATTTCCAAATGTGTTTGAAATCATTTTGTCAAAATCAAGTGTTTAAAAGAACACGTATGTTTTTGAGATTTTTGCAAAATGATGAGTTTTCACAAACAGGGAATGACATTTCAAAAAAAATCTTTTTTAACATGTCTATATTCATCCATATAAACATTTTTCATAGTTTCATAATTTTTGGAATTTATTTGCTATTTTTAAATACACTTTGAAAATCGAATTTACTGTTTAATACTGGGTTATGCATGTTTTTCGATCGACCGACACTGTTTATCAGTCGACCGATAAACTGCTCTGCAATTATTAAAAAAAATTTGTTCAGTCGACCGATCCTCATCAATTGACTGAACAGTGTTTTCTGTCAACCCACGGCTTGCATCAGTTGACCGATAGCTTCCTAGAATCAGCCAACGGTCAGCTCATCAGTCGACCGATGACACTGCAACGGCTAGTTTTCAGTATTGTTTGTTTTTAGGGTATAAATAATCCTTAATGTTTATTCTTTTTATCAAGTTTTTTCAAGGGTTTTCACAAGAGTTTCAATAGTTGTTTTTCAGTTTGTTTCCACGTTTTTAGTGGGTTTGTTTTGTGTGAAAAGAGTTTCACAAAGAGAGAATCAAAATATCATCATCGAGGCATCTCAACCTCAAATCCAAAATCCTCTTTGTTCTTAGAGAAGTTATCTAAACTCAATTATCTAGCTTGTTGATATTTCAATTATTATATCTATATTTGCTTGATTAATTCGAGTGTGATTTCATTTTACTCATTGAATTTACACACAACCTATTTGAGCTTATGTATTTTCATATATTATATATTTAGGTTGTAGTGAGTGATTCTTTGAGAGTGGGCTTCCATTTCATTCTCAGTTTATATTAGAGAATAAATCTTGTATTTGCACTTAATTGTTGAGAACGCGTTGTAATATACAAGGATACTTAGAGGAGTGGTTGGTGAGAGACCGGGGTTAATTCTAAGAGAAGTGGTTTGGTAGTAAAGCCTAGGGAGAGGTAGTAAATCTAAATACTTGAGGAATGTAACACTTGTGAGACCAATACTTAGAGGAGTGTATTGTGTATTGGCAATCATGTGATTTGTAAAAGTTTTCGGAGAGCTTTGAAAACCGGTTGTGTAGTGATTTTTGTTATGATAGTGGAGAATCTCCTCGAGGGTGAGGAGCAGAGACATAAGTCGAGGGTGACTGAACTCCGTTAACTTATTCTTGTGTTTGTGTTTGTGTTTGTCTTTAGCGCACTCTTATTGTCTCATTATCTATATCACCTATCATCCATTGTTTATCTTTGCACATAATTCCATTGTATATCACATTGTTAGGATATATTGTTTAATAAGTTTTAATTTGGCATCGAAATCAGATTAAATTAGCAATTACCCTATTTACACCCCCCCCCCTCTCTAGGGTACTTTTATTTGGTATCAGAGCTTGGTGCACTTGATTTGTGGCTTAATCGCCTAGAGTCAAAGATCCAAGCTTTCATATCTTGCTAATCTAGTTTTGTGATTTCTTTTTATTGCTTGCATTTTTATCATGAATATGTACGGTGCACCTAGTTTAGGCTATGATATTAATATTACTCCAAAATTCAATAATTTCACTTATGCTTAATGGTGTATTAGATTTGAACTTTTTGTTAGATCTAAACATTTTTATTTATGAGAAATAATTTGATTATTCTTATATTGTACTCACTTTGGATAAATCCAAGTGGAGTAATAATGATAAAAGAATGCTTACAATGAACAAGCTTCTATTAGAATTTTTACTTAATGCTTTTGATTCATTAATTTCTAACAAACTTACTCATTTTGATAGTGCTTACACTTTATGGAAACAGATAGAAGCACATCACGATAATTTGGAGGAGATCCAACGAATTCCGGCGGATTCAACTTCAAGTGAGTTGAAGCTTCATCATGCACACGGCCACTAGGCAATAGCCCTAGTGAAGTATGCGAGTCTGATTTCAATAATGATTTATCTATTGGTGAACTTACTTGTGCTTATGAGAAATTAATGCATGCCTATAAAAATGTGACGTCCCATGGTTCACACAAGGCTGCAGTCCAATGTGAAACCCGGATTGTCAAACCTGCTAAGCACCAAACACCATGCTATGATATGTTTCATCATCACAGTCACTATCTCTCTAGTGGAAATAACAAATAGGTGAAGGTAGAAAACAGGCAAATAATAGAAGTAGTACAAAATCAAATATGCACAGAAGAAGTATATAAACAATTGAGCCCAACTAAAATAGAATAAAAATATCTCTGGGTCTAAAATACATCTCAACATAATGAGTCAAATAAAGTCTCACTAAGGCACTCAGCCTCAACAAAATGAATATAGCTCTAAAGTCTGAACAATGAACATAACTATATAGTGGGGCTTCAACTGCTAAAACTGTGCGACGGTGACTATACTAGAATTTTGTCATCCTGCGGCTCTTCGAAACTCTGATCTGCCTGAAAGATACAGTTTAAACAAAAAAATAGTAACAAGAGCGTCAGAGCGCTACAGCAAGATCACCTCCATCCGTCCCCAGGGGAAGGGTTGCTAGATGAAGTGGATGCTCTATCTATTAAGCATAGTCTACCTATATTATTTTTCTCGTATCTAATGGAGTTAATAGTTAGACACCTACAAGACGAGATGTAGTACGTCGAGCGAAATAATTCAAACAAGGAAACCCTCATATATATACCATATGTCTCAAATTGTAGATCTCTAAATACCAATTCCAACTATATGAATAAAAACAACACTCAAAAGAAATACTCCAAGCCTAAACCATATAGAACCAATGTCACAATCTCGAACTACTTCTCAAGTAGTTGGCGCAATAACAAGAGAATATCATCCAACTCAAAAAAAATCAGCATAGGCCATATCTTGTTTGTCACAAATCAAGGAATGTGCTCTACTCATGGGTAATCTAATATGGGAGTAACTACAACCGATGATATATATATGTGTGCATCTCCTTATGCAATAGCGATACTCTTGTCATATTCTTACTCAATCGCTCTACGACAATATGTTTTATTTTCATATTCCGGATACATAAAATAACGATACTATTGTAATACTCTTACTCAATCATTCTGTAATAAATAGGTTTTATTGCCCTATTCCAGATACATGAAATGACGATACTTTTGTAATACTCTTACTCAATCGTCCGGCGGAAATATGTTTTATCTCCCTATTCTGGATACATAAAATGATGATATTTTTGTAATACTATTACTCAATCATCCTATGGAAATATGTTTTATCTCCCTATTCTGGATACATGAATAACTATACTTCTTTATGTGTTCTTACCAATTTAACTTGCGACATAAGTATGTTAACACAACATAAACTAAGCATACGTGCACATATCTCGGTGTGTGTATCCATAACTGATGTTCAATAATATCTCAGAAGCTAAACAACTCTTAATCATTGTAATATAATAGTACAAGATCGAGAAACTCTCTCAAAAATAACAAACAAGAGCAAAACGCAAGAAACTTTCACGATATGTTCTGCAGTTTTCTGCAGAATATATCGTTAGTAATTGAGTATATCTTTCTCTAGACAAACTTTTTTTAAGAATAGTTTTTTGTTTTAGAAACTAGATTCATATATCTATCATTTGGCATTGGTTTAGTTCAGTTTGGATTCATATGATATCTCTAATTTCCAGTTAAACATTATATATGTGTAGCAGTTTTTCTACAGAATATATTATTAGTAAATTAGGTATATCTTTCTCTAGAAAAACTATATTTAGGAAAGGTTTTTTATTTTGAATTCTAGATTCACATATCTTTCAATTGGCTTTAGTTTGGTTCAATTTGGATTTCATTTGTTATTTCAAACTTCTAGTTAAATAGTGTATATGTGCAGCAGTTTTTCTACAGAGCATAACAAGCATGATTATTTGCACAAGAAATCATATTTAAACCTTTAATCATGTTAAAAACATACTAAAACATATATAAAACATATAACAACACTTAAACTTTTATAATCACTTACTAAAATTATCTCGAACATAAATCAAACTCTTGTGTTAATCTAATTAGGGTTTTTCAACCTAATTAACCAAATTCTTCAATCTAAAGCATGAACTTTTAACATATTAAACATAAACATGATTGCTAAACAACTTAGAAAAAATATACATTTATTAAATCATATTTTTAACACTTAGGTATCACAAACCTAGGGTTTTCTCATCTTTAATCCACATGTAAACTTAATTAAATATCAAATTAGGGTTTAAACATGATTAGAACATGATTAACAAGTTAAAAATAAAATTTTGAAGAACCCTAATGATTATGATCATGTTTCTATTATAAATAGTAAGAAAAATATATAGATCTAATATTTGTTTAAGATCTAACAACAAAAATCTATTCTTCTTCACATTAGATTAAGATCTAAGCATGTAAGCACAATTTAAACTTCTAAACTAGTTATTTAACTATGGGGATGAATTTGGATATAAGTGGTCTTGCCTTAATATCTTGTGCAAGCCTCTGAAATAAGCATCAAGCTATCCCTGAGCATAAACAACCCGTTCTCCCTCGCCACGCGTCGATGATCTCGCCCTTGTGTCGATGTTTTGCTTCACAAAGCTCTCCAAACTCATAAGAAAAAGATCTAGGGTTTTTGAACGAAGAGGGTAGCTGTTAGGGTTCATAGATATGATAAAAAAAGGAATTTTTATAAAAAACACAGGTATCTATGGAGGCAAACTCGAAACAAACATGTTTGATCCGAACCAGAAAACCTAGTCTGACTAGAAAAATAACCTTCGATAGTTTGGCTGTAACTTTCTCATCCGACCTCGGAATGAGGTGATCTAAGATTTTTTGAAAAGCTATTGAAGAGATCTACAACTTTAATCTTTTATATTTTTCTAGATTCTAACTACATTGGTATGAAAAATATAGAAACTCATAACTGGTCATTATTTCCAGATTTTCACTCTTTTGGCCTTTGTATATGTTTTGTGCATTTGCACTCATATTTTCACAAATATACATTGAATTGATCTCAAATAAATTCTTATCATACTTAAACATCAAAATATGTTATTTTTCACTATATAACATATTTATTATTATTTTTTATAAAATAATCAAATTTACGGGAGTTTACAAATAAGTTGCATCATATTTTTATAGATTTAAAAAGCAAGCATGTAAATTTGAAATTCGACCATGATATGCTCGCATCCAAATTTGATATTATTGCTAAAGAAAATGTAACACTTAAAGAAAACCATGATAAATTGAATTTGAAAAATGAAAATTTAATTTCTAAAATAGCTAGCTTATCAAATGAGAAAAATGATGCCTTGATAGAAGTAGAAACAATTAAAAATAAATTTAATTCACTTAAAAATAACCATGTTTGTTCTACCTCTAATGACAATGCATATGTACCCAATAAAGAGTTAAATCACATGAAAGAATGTATATCCTCTTTAGATTCAACCCTAACAAAATGCATTGATAATAATAAGAAGCTTGTGAATATGTATGTTAAGTTTAGTATAAATAGTTCAAAATCATCTACTCACTATGCACACATATATAGAAAAGTTTATAAGTGTTTTATTTGCGGCCGTAAAGGTCATTTAGCAAAATTTTGTTATGATGCACATAAACACTTTAATATAAATAATATTACTCTATGTGCATCTCACAAAGTCTCATCATCTCACACACATACACAGGACCAAATAGTCATCATAAGCATGTAAATATGTATAAGTGTGATTTTTTGGATGTTTTGGTCATTTGGTCAAATTTTGTTTTGATTTAAAAAGAATATCACATTTGCAAAATACTTCAAAATGCAAAATACTTCAAAAAGACCATCTATGTTTGCAAATGTTCCTCGTTTACAACCATAATGTCAACACAAACAAATGCATCTCTTCCATTGCACCTATTGTAATAGGAAGGGTCATTTGTATAATTATTGTTATGATCGTGTCCGTTCACAAAAATACGCCCAAATGGGTTCATAACCTAAGGGCATTGAATTCAAATGCAAGGAGTCATGTCCCTAAATCTTTCAGCACCAAAAATGTTTGGATGCCAAAACAAGTTTAATTTTGTTTATTTTGAGTTTTAAATTTTTTTAATTTGTTGAATTTTGGTTTCATGTTTTTCGACAATGATGTTTGATTAATTTTTTAAATTAAATTGCTTATATTTTTTCCTTAAATGTTTAATAAAATTTTTTTAGATATATATATTAAAAATAAATTTTTTTATGATTTTAAACCATAGTTCATACTATTTTATTCAATCTGTGTTTCAAGTCATCAGTCGACTGATCTCACAAATCAGTCGACCGATAACAGCTCTCAGTCAACCGATAACTTGTATCAGTCGACTGATAAGCTCATAGATTTCAGGTTCAGATTGGATTTTTTTATCTTCTACCTGAACCATTTGGAACCTGGTTTGCTTTGGTGCTTGATCCTAGCCTTTTAACTTCATGTGTGACATAATCTTGGTCGTTGAACGTGTTATAGTTATATATGTGTGTGTGTGTGTGTGTGTGTGTGTGTGTGTGTGTGTGACATCAAACCCAAAAACTCTCATTTCCTTAAATTCCCAGTCGACCAGAACCCTAGCCCTCTGCCTCCAAGACCATCAGTCGACAGACGATCGTCCAGTCGACCGACGAGCTTCAGCTGTGAGTTTTCTTCCAGTTGCCGAGCATGTTCTTCTTTTGATCATCTTCTAATGCTCAGTACAACTCCCTCTCACTCTATTTCGGTTTATCTCTTATATAGGGTTTATTATCTAGGGTTAGTTAATCTAGATTTGGTTTCTAATCTAAAAATCATTTAGGATCTTTGATATCTGTTTAATCATGTCTCGATCATATACCAAATGAGCTAGATCTAGTAGACCCGAACCTGCTCCCGCTCCCGCACCCGAATTTGCTAATTATGAACAATATCTTCGTAATCCACCTTTAATTAGCAAATATCATGCTTATTGTCAACTCAAAATTTTTCCTGGGAGATTTGTTAAGTTTGAGCATTTCACTCATTTTCAGTTGCATACATATTTTAATGATGCTAGACTACATGATTTGCTCACTCACACTAATCGTCTTCTGTATTATCCAAATCTTGTACGTCTATTCTATACAAATTTGTAACTAGATCAAACTGATGAAGATACCCCTTTCATGACCTCTCTTGTCAAGAATCGTCATATTATTTTCACTACCCATCAATTAGCTGAGATTCTTGGTATTCCTTTTGGGGACACTGTCCTAAAAGATGTAAGCTTTGATGATGAAAATGTAGACTCTTTAATCTTTCTTCTAGGAAAACGTTTTCCTCTTTCAAATAGCTTAGTCTCTCCTCATAGGAGAATCATTGCTCGTATCATTTCTTATAACATACTTCTCAAAACCAGGGGTTATGATTATTTTTCACAAGATTTGTCTAATGTTGTTTATGCCATCATTGGAGACCGTGATGTAAAATGGAGCAAGATCATCCTTAATGCGATGACAACAAACCACACAAGCTTTCTTCCTTTTGGAGCCTTACTCACTAAGATTTTTTACCATTTTGAAGTGGATCTATCCGATGAGGTCCCCATTCATATTCACAATTTCTTTGATTCCCTTAGCCTCTCTAGGATGAATCTTCCTGTTACTCTATATCAGATGGAACATTCTGATGATCCTGTAGATCCTCTCATAGATGAACCCTCATCTCTTCCATCTAATTCTAAGGCTCGTCCTCATCCTCGTCCTCCATGTGCATCATCTTTGTAAAACCCCGTAAATTTGAATATTTTATGATAAATATGTTATATGGTGAAAAATAATATATTTTGATATTTGGATATGATAAGAATTGATTTGAGATTAACTCAATGTATATTTGTGAAAATATGAGTGCAAATGCACAAAACATGCACAAAGGCCAAGAGTGAAAATCTGGGAATAATGATCAGTTATGAGTTTTTATATTTTTCACACCGATGCAGTTAGAATTTGGAAATGTGTAAAAGACCAAAGTTGTAGGTCTCTTCAGCAGCTTTCCAACAAGTCTTAGATCACCTCATTCTGAGGTCAGATGAGAAAGTTACAGCTAAAATACCGAAGGGGTATTTTCCTAGTCAGACTAGGTTTCCTGGTTCGGGTCAAACAGGTTTGTTTCGGGTTTGCCTCTATAAATACATGTATTTTTTACGAAAATTCTTTTCTTTTATCATATCTAAGAACCCTAACAGCCACCAAACCCCCATAAACCCTAGTTTGAATTCTTGGAGAAGATTTAAGGCTTTCAAGTTGTGTTTTGTTGATTTTTGGCTTTTGGAGTGGAGATCTCCTTCGATGTTGCTTCTAACAAGTTTTCCTACAACCCCAGGCGAGTATCATCTCTACTAATCCCCCTCCTAGTTTTTAAAATATTTTTGAAGAGTTTTTTTAATGAGTTTTATAGAGTCTAATCAATTAATTTGTGTATAAAAATTAGATCTTTTGTATATATGTATAAAGACTATGTCTTTTAATGTTAAAGAGATTAAGCATGAATTTACAGAAGTGTTTTAAGATCTGAAAATAATTTAAAATATTGTTTATCTGATTTAGATGTCTTATTCTTTGTTTTAAAGTTTCGTGCATGATTGAAGGTTTACATATGATTTCTTGTGCAAATAATCATGTTTGTTATGTTCGGCTGAAAATCTGCTGCACATATATACTATTGAGCTAGACATTTGAAATAACAAATGAAATCCAAATTGAACCAAACTAATTTCAATTGAAAGATATGTGAATCTAGTTTTCAAAACAGAAAACCATACCTAAAGATAGTTTTCCTAGAGAAAGATATGCTCAATTTACTGATGATAGGTTCTGCAGAAAATCTGCTGCACAAATAAAATGTTTGACTGGAAATTAGAAATATCATATGAACTCCAAACTGAGAAAAATCAGTGGCAAATGATAGCTATGTGAGTCTAGTTTTTAAAACGAAAAACTATTCTTAAAAAGAGTTTGTCCAGAGAAAGATATTCTTAATTTACTAATGATATATTCTGCAGAAAACTGCAGATGTGCTGATTTGAAATAAATTGATATATTACGTAAAGGTTTCTTGAGTTTTGCTGTTGTTTGTTATTTTTGAGAGAGTTTCTCGATCTTGTACTGTTATATACAATGCTTAAGAGTTGTTTAACATCTGGGATAATGATGAACACCAGATATGGACACGCACACCGAGATATGTGCACGTACACTTAGATTATGTTGTGTTAGCATACTTTTTGTCGCACGTTGAGCTGATGAATACATATGAAAGAGTATAGTTAATTCATGTATCCGGAAATAGGGAGATAAAACCTATTTGCCACAGAACGATTGAGTAATAGTATTACAATAGTATCGTTATTTTATGTATCCGGGATAGGGAGATAAAACCTATTGCCGCAGAACGATTGAGTAAGAATATTACAAAAGTATCGTTAATTCATGTATCCGGGATAGGGAGATAAAACCTATTGCCGCAGAACGATTGAGTAAGAATATTATAAAAGTATCGTTAATTCATGTATCCGAAAATAGGGAGATAAAACCTATTTGCCGCAGAACGATTGAGTAATAGTATTACAAAAGTATCGTTATTTCATGTATTCGGGATAGGGAGATAAAACCTATTTGCCGCAGAACGATTGAGTAATAGTATTACAACAGTATCGTTATTATATGTATCCGGAATAGGAAAATAATAAATCCTATTGCCGCAGAGCGATTGAGTAACGAGCATTACAAAAGTATCGCTATAGTACAATATGATGCACACATAGATATTTGATCAGTTGTAAGTTTTACTTTCCAGATGGATTGCCCGCGAGTAGGGTATTTTCCTTTGAGATTTTGAGGCACCCGTTATGAACGGCAGATATATTTATTTTAGCAATTGTTAATATCCTCTTATTATAGAGCAGGTCACTCGGACGTAGTTCGAGATGAGATGATTATTCTTTATGTTAGAGATTGGAGTATTTATCATTGATTATTTGTTTTTCATTCATAGAGAGTTATATGAAGGATTTGATATATGTATGTACTGATTCTATTTTCTTATATACTCCTACCCCTTCCCCTGGGGAGAGGTAGTGATGATCTCGCTAGCGCTTTGACGCTCGTTATTTCCCCCCCTTTCAGGCAGCGAGTCTGGCGCACGGAGAGTCGCAGGTTGATGAGACTTCTTAGTTGTCCATTTAGTTACTTATCATATTTTGTAGTTATTACAGAACTCCACATGTTGTTGATAAATCTCAGAATCTAGATTGGTATTTTGTTTCATAGAGTTGAGAGCTATTGTGAGACTTTGTTTATGTGACTCATTGTATTTGAGATTCAGTTCAGACTCAGAGATATGTCTATTTTATTCCAGTTGGGCTCATTATTGATTTTTCTTATGCTTCTTCTGTGTATATCTAGTATTATCCTATTTCTATTTTTACCTGTCTGTACCTTCACCTATTTATTGTTTCCACTAGAGAGGTAGTGATTGTGATGGTGAAACTTGTCATAGCATGATGGTTGGTGCTTGGCAGGTTTGACAATCCGGGTTTCACCTGGGACTGCAGCCTTGTGTGAACCCTGGGGCGTCACAATCTTCCATTCCTTCTAGTGCTCCGAATGATTTGGTTCACCGGTTGGATAGTTTAGAGGAGAGAGTGTTCTCTCACCCAGATCATATTGAGAGTAGGACCAAAAATTGGTATGGCGAGTTGTTGAGGAGGCAGGATGAGAGTTCTGCTAGAGTCGAGAGTAGGCTAGATGAGATTTTCAGGATCCAACAACAGTTCATGGATATGCACATGCATCATCCTCCTTCTTCAGATCCTGGTCCATCTGGTTCTTGAAGACAAAATTTCTCATTTGGACTTGTATTTTTTTTAACTATGTGTTTGAACTATGTGTTTTGACTTTTCAGCGTATTTGGTTTGTAGTCTTTGTTTGGTCTAAACTATGTATTTTGATGTATTTTGGTATGAACAATGAGTCAATGCTTATGAGATCATTGTAAACACTTTTATGATGATATGTATTTGTTTGAGCTTATGGATCATCCTAATTATACTTTATGATGTATTTTTTAGTTAGTGGTTTGTGTTTTGATTACATAATTATCATACATATATCTTTTGTGATAAAAATCTGCAATCTAAATCCACTATGAAGTTCATGTGGTATATGTGGTTGTAAATCACTTCATGGTGACGTGTGTGTAAATTGGATCACTTTAAGTATATATTGTGCTTAATTATGTATTGCGATCCATATGATGGCATATGTGTATGATTGTTCTATTCTCGTTGTCATTTGCTTCGTAGCAGTTTGATAATGGGAGTATTCCCTATGTGTATATTTTTTTATATACTCACCATGCTTATAGGTAGGGGGAGCGTTCGCTCTCTATCTCAATGTTTGTTTTCCCTATTTTGATATTGACAAAGGGGGAGAAACAAGTGGTTAGTGAATATCTTGTTTATGCATTTTATATTCTCTTATATTTATTGAGAAAATTATTTTTCATCATCAAAAAGGGGAAGATTGTTAGGACTCATGTGTATGAGCCTACTTTCTAATCTAGTTTTGATGATTAACAAAAAATTTATAATTTTGTATTCTAGTATTGGTGTTTTGCTCAATGTGTATTCAGGTTGAAAGGATTTGTGCTGTAACAATGATACTTGGAATGAAGCCGATGCAATTCAAAATCAAAGATTCAAGATCAAGCTTCATGCACATCAACTTAGGTATAACAGCTTTAGGAATTATACTTTGTGTGTTTTGCTTAGAGCTTAATTTTTTTATACACAAACGTATTTCTCATTTTTATCGTAATATGAGTGTTTTTGAGAAAATATCGAGTCTTTGGATTATTTGTTAGGTCACATGTTATGAGCCTACTATAGGGCCTAAAAATTGACTCCCGAAGAGGGATTATTTGTATTGATAAGAATGACTTATTACAAACTAAGGATCAACAATTACAATAAAAGCAAAGAGAATGCGCTTCTTGTTTAACGTGGGTTCTTCGGTAGCGATAGGGCGCCTCCCTTGAATGCTTGCGTCGAGTTTTCTTTCCTTGGACGATCCGAACAAGGTTATGGGCAAGATTTAGTATGCAGTAGAAATTTGATTGGATGAGTTCGATCAACCGAGGCCAAACAAGTGATTGTGCTTGTAGGCCGAAGATGCCACGAATTCGGTCTTCTTGAATGACAAGAAGTTCGATCTCCAAAGAACAAGACTCCACCAATGGCGTGTCGGGAACAAGACGGATCTCAAGTCCAAGATGGTCTTGAGATCTCTCAAATTCACCCTCGAAGAGGTCAGGTCCTAAGAGCCCTTCTCTATGGCTGCTCATATACTTTTATAGAGAGGAAGGAAGGTGTAACCACTCCCTTAAATCATGGAAAGTGACAATTCCCATACTGTGTATGACCATGACGAGAATCATGAACAATCTCTTAAATTGTGAAAAGTGACCATTCATATACTGGGTATGGTCATGAGGAGAATCATAGTCATTCTATTAAATCGTGGGAAGTGACCTCTTTCATGCCTCAAGTGGGTGGGCTTGGCAAGCTTGTGAGCGAGCTTACCTTGTGCAGGCGAGCTTCAAGCATGCAGGCGAGCTTCTACCTGTCAAGCAAGCTTGAGTCATGCAGGTGAGCTTGGCTCATGCAGGAGAGATTCAAGCTGTCAGGCGAGCTTGGCATTCAGGAGAGCTTGGCTCATGCAGACGAGCTTCAAGCTGTCAGGCGAGCTTCCAACTGTCAGGCGAGCTTGGCCTTGAAGTGAGCTTGGTAGGTGAGGCTGTGCAGGCGAGCTAGCCTCATTCATACGAGCTTAAAAGCTTCAATCCTTTAGGCAAGCTTGCTTTTTAGCCGAGCTAAACTCCTTTGTAGGCGAGCTTGCTCTTCAGGTGAGCTCCAGAACATGCTCCGAAGAACATGTCATAACTTTCAAATCGTAAGTCAGAATTAGATGAATTATATATAAAAATCGACTATCTCGACGAGATGGAGCTGACCAAACCAACTAAAGTTTGGTTTACTACTGTTCATTTTGTAAATTGCCTTGGTTTGAGAGATATCAGCGTTTTTGTTTGTTTTGTGAAGTCAAGCATTCAAGCGAACTTGACGTTCAGATGGATCTGACTTCGTTTAGGTGGGCCTAACTTCACTCACATGGACCATTGAGCTCTTTTGCTTATTCCAAGTTGTTGTGCAGGGATAAAGATACTTTTTATTGCCTACACCTACTATCTAATCTAGTCTTGATTATTAACAAACAAACAATTCCTAATAATGTTTGTCGAGTGTTTATACTTGTTTGTTAAGTATTCTACACAAAAATCCTCCTGTTGGAGGTTGGATAGATTTGCGCCTACACGATCATATTCATTAGAGAATGGAAGGAATATCGAAATAAAGTTTTGCATTTCAAGTCAAGTACAAGTTCAAACTTCATCCACAACCAAGACGAGCATATCGAAGATCTCTTAGCTTGGGTATATTGTTTCTAGTTTAGATCTTATACTTTGTGTGTTTCTACTTAAAGCTCAAATTATACACACACATACTTTTCGTTTTATTGCTTTCAAGCTTAGCCATATAAATACAAAACTAATGAACATAATTACATATACTTGTTTCATGTTTATACGTGCTCAAAAATGATTTCATCACAATAAAGCTTTAACGACTTCAAATCAATAAAATCATATTTACCGTTTTCATTTTTTTGTAAGTTTGAAAAATATGTGTTTACGGATTAAAGACTTGATCATATTAATTTATATCTTTTATAAAGTCTATTAATCCACTTAAAAGAAGTTTCAAACTTGTTTGAAATCATTTTAGCAAAATCATGTGTTTTTGAGATATCATATTTTTGACGATTTTATAAATTAGTGAGTTTTCACAAACGCTAAATGATAATTCAAAATTTTCTTTTCTAACATATTTGTATTCATGTTTATAATCATTCCCCAAATTTTTATTATTTTTTGAGTTTATTTTTTATTTTAAACCAAATTTACAAACTCAGATTCTTACTAAAAACCAGTGTCTAGAATGTATCAAAGTTCAGTCGACCGGGTCTTACCCATCGGTTGACCGGTCAGAGGGTCTGTTTATAGACCGTACAAACAAATCACTTATCAGTCGACCGATACATAATTATCGGTCGACCTATGGCGTAGTATCAGTCGACCGATACAACATTGTCGGTCGACCGATTGAGCCTGCATTGTTTTAGTCTGCTAACGGTCATATTGTCGGTCGACCGACCATGGTCAATCGGTCGATCGAAAGTACTGTAATGGTCATATTTCTAGACACCGAGTTTTTGGGGATTTTGTTGTTTTTGGTTGTTTTTCTTGGGTTTTTAGGCTTTGTTTTGTGAACCTATAAATACCCCTTCAGTCTAAACATTTCATTTATCAAAAAGAAGAGTTTAAATCAAGTTTACAAGTGTTTAAAAAGGGTGTTTAAGTATGATTTTCAAGTTTGTTTATGTGAAGAGGTTTTCACAAGAGGAGGAGATCATTTCTCTCGTGTTTGGGCTTCAATCTCAATCGCTCTCACTCTTGATTTCTAGAGAAGTTTTGCTAAACTTTATTTCTAGCTTTATATATATTTGTTGTTGATTATCTTTTCATTAAGCTAGTTTTTAAATTGAGTTTAGTTTTATTATTGCTCTTTGATCACACACACACCACCTATTGAGCTTTTAGCATTTCATACATTGTATAATTGGGTTATGGTGAGTGATTCATTGAGAATGAGCTTAATTGAGTTCTCATCTTGTTAGAGAACAAAAACTTTGTATTTGTGCTTAATTATAGTGAGATCACATTGTAATACACAAGGACACCGAGAGGAGTGGTTGGTGAGAGATGGGGTCAATTCCAAGAGGAGTGGTGTTAATAGTAAAGCCTAGTGAGAGGTTGTAAATCTAAGCACTTGAGAAATATGACGTGGGCTAGGCCAACACTTAGAGGGTATATTGTGTGATTGTAATTGTATGAGTTGTAAACGTTTATTGGTGAGCATTGAAAACCGATTGTGTAGCTTTTTGTGTTGATAGTGGAGATTCTCCTCGAGGGTAAGGAGCAAAGACGTATGTCGAGGGTGACCGAACTCCATGATCATTTGTTTGTGTTTGAGTTTTGACATTGACATATTTTTATTGTCTCATTGTTTATTGTAAGACCCCGTTGATTTTGACAACTTATAAGTGTGAATATGAGTGAATAAAGATATTTAATATATATATATATTATATCTTTGTTGCATGGTCATGCATGAAAAATGATATTTGAGCTTATGAGCATGTGTATATGCCTCAGGTATGAGGATGAGTTGCAAGTTTGCAAATCGTGTGCAAAAGAAATCGAAGTATGCAGATTTTTGTTCATGAGTCGACTCATACACTGCTGGAATTTCAACTTTTAGCGACGGACAAACCCGTCGCTATAAGTCGTTTTTCCGTCGCTAAAAGTTTTAGCGACGGAAAAAATAAAATTCCGTCGCTAAAATTTCGACGCTATAACAAGGGTGCCTAAAAAGACTTTTGGTGACGGACATTCCGTCGCTAAATTTTAGCGACGGTTTATTAGCGACGGCAAATTGGTCGCTATTTTAAAAAAATAAAAAATTAAAAAAACAATAGCGACGGATTTTCCGTCACTAATAAGTTTTTAGCGACGGAATTTCCGTCGCTAAAAAAATATTAGTGACGGAAAATCCGTCGCTATTGTTTTTTGAAATTGTACAGATGTGATTTCGTGCACGTTTTCCGTCGCTAAATAGTACTTTAGCGACGGAATATCCGTTGCTAAAACAGTTTTTAGCAACGGATATTCCGTCGCTAAAAATTTAAAAAAAAGAAATTTGTAAAATATTTTGAAAATTGAAAAAACCCTGTACAATATCGATAATAATTTTTAAAAACATGTTCAATCAGTAGAAGAAAGCTTTAATCTCACACAAATATCACATCTCACGCATATATCACACATTTAATTCAATAAAAGCAAGTAAAAGTTTCTCGACACATACATAATAAATATTGTTTATACAACACAAGAAATTGTTTTCAAAGTTATATTAAGGACAATCAATCCTCCTGATCATCATCATCCTCATCCTCAACACCAGCCACATTATGACTACCCACGGCTGCACCTTGTGAAGAAGTCCCGGCCTGTAAATATAAATCAAATGTTAACAAGTGTGTAAACGTTAATAAGAGTACAAATATAAATATATTACAACACAACACCACAACATCATAACACCACAACACCACAACACAACAACACCACAACATCACAACACAACAACACAACACCACAACACTACAACACAACAACACTACACCATCACAACACAACACAACACTACACTGCACAACACATCACCACACATCACACCACAACACAACAACACCATCGCAAATCCTCCAACCTCACCCACCAACCAACAACACTCCCCCTCGCCCTACCCCTCCCCCTCAACCACCACCACAACAAAATCCCCACTCCTCATTTTCAACCACGACCAAAGCTCCCCACCCACCAACCAATCATACTCTACACACCCCTCCCCCTCCATCACTACCATCACCACCATCAACACCCAATCCCCATTCCTCCCCCCACCACGACCAAACCCCCCCCCACAAACCAATCACATAACGACCACCACTACACAACACCACAACCAACCAACCAACCAACCCACCAACCAATACCACCAACACTACGCACGCATACACCATCAACACCACCATCACATAAAATCATTATAAGTATAAATTTTGAGGTTTGTGTTAGGGTTAGAGTTAGGGTTTGTGTGTAACAGTTTGTATTAGTGTGTATAAGTATGTACGATATCATCTAATTAAAAAAAAAGCAAAGTATATATATTACCTGTGACGACAGAAAATGTCTCCTATATGCCTCCTGAGCCTCCTGAGGCAGAGTCGACATGAATTGTGTGAACTCCAATACGGTCTGCTCCCGACGCCTCCGTTCTTCCTCTAGAGCCCGCTGATATGTTGTTTGCTGCGACTGCCAATCTTCAATCGCTTTTAATCGCTGCTCCATCGAGTCTTGATATGAACTACTTCCTGGTGTTCCTTGTGGTGCTGCAGACTCGTAGGTGCTACTAGACTCGTGCGGCCTCTGCTCGGATCCTCTCCACCGATATCTGTTCTTCCTACTAGGTCCAATGACCGTCTCGATGATGGAGTCCTCATCCTCTCTACTTAGCCGGGCAGGAGTGTTAGAACAGACCTGAGACTGAGTCAATTGCTCCTGTACCTTGGCATGTAATTTCTCCTGCGATATATCAAAACAACCCGGGCAAGTCGACTTAATAATGATGCATTGATATGAAATTGAATATATAAATGAACTGCTACTTACAGCCAGATCCTTATTCTTTGCTTTCTTCTCTTCATTGGCATAATTTGGGCTCCAGGAAGTCAGAATACGATCTGCAAAATGTCTGAGATCTCCCCTTCCCTATTTTATTCAAATATATCATTAACCCATAACACATAAATTATACTCAACGTAAAAGCTAATATATTATATACCTCAAGCTCTAATTGATGATAATGCTGGCTGAATGTCCTGGAGCCCCCGTGATGCTCGTAATTGCGAGGCGCGTTGCGATTCCTCCTTGCTATTTCAGCTTGAGCCTGCAAAACAATGTCAATTCGAAACAATATAGAAATTCAAACAATAAATTAAAAATATTTACTTCAATAATACCTGAATTTCAGCCGTGTCCCAGTAACTGCAAAGTGCAAAAAAATCTACTCCATCCACACGCGTGTCAAGATGCCAGTATCGCTCCCAATCTTCTGTTATTTGGACAAAATATTTTTTCTTTACCTCAAACCGCCATCTCTTGAACGATACATTGATTTGCCCGAAGCAGTACGTCCAGGCACAAATATTATCGTCAAGAAAGAAAAATCGCTTCAGCATATAAAGAAAAAGTAGATACAAATCAGTGTATTAAACATAATAATAAACTAATAACTAATAATGATGAAAATTAAAATAAATGACTCACACATATATATCTCCAACAAGCCACCAGCGCATCAATCCGCTGTGATTTCCACGTCAAAAATATGTTGAAGAAATCGTGTCTTCTGGCTAAAGTGGCAAGGAAATTGTTGAAAGCATTGGCAAAGGCTCCAACAGGCACTCCGTTTTCCCATCGGATCACAGCCCTCCGATTAATATCAGGGATGAGGTTCGATTCCTTAGTAGCATTGCGGCCGCGTCTAGGAGGTCGCTCGGTACCTGCGAAACAAAGAATCGAATGAAATAATGAATCAATATATATTTGCGAAAAAAAGTTAAAATAATAACCGATAAACTATAAAAATTTATTCATACCTTTCAGTTCGAGGCATCTACGCTTTGCTTGTTCGTACCTTTGCTGCGCGATGGGGCGCATATCATGATAAGAATCCCAATCATCCCTCACCTTGGCCGGATCGTGGACTCGCTGATCTGTAATAGAATCTGGCGGTAGTGCCGCAACTTCTAAAGCTACGCTATACAGCTCAAATCTCCTCTCCTCCAATACATCTGCATGCGGTGGTGGTGGTATCTCCGCATGCTGTGTAGGATCAGCCTGTGTCTCCACGTCATGTGGAGCATCTCCGCGTGATGTGTCCTGTGGCTGCGAGTCATGTGTAGCATCTCCTCCTCCTGTGTAGTAAATGTTAAAAAAATATTAGGCTCATGTTAATAGTTTATAGAAATGTATAAATATAACAAATAAATAAAAATACCTGATGTAGAGGCATGTGCGTCGCCTCCAGAATGTCTACCAAAAATTCTCTCAAGCGCTTTCTTACGTAATCCTTTTGTCATCTATACTTTGAAAACATAATGAATATCCAACAAAAGTATATAATGCAAATAATTAATAAAACAGCACATGGCAACAGAATAGCGTGTACATGATGTCCAGTTAAACTGATAATACAAAGGCAATAATTTAATACATGACACACCGTGTTACATGATAACCAGTCAAACAGATAATATAAAGGTAATAATATAATGCATACACATCCACATGATAACCAGTCAACCAGATAATATAACGTTAATAATATAATACATGACACATCGTGATACATGATAACCAGTCAAACAGATGATGTTGAGGCTCTACTCTGCGATCGTGTACGGATAGCCTGTGACCGTGTGCGTGTACTTAACCGTAATACTAACCCTAACCCTAACTCTCAACCTCACCCCTACCCTCACCCTAACCCTAATCCTAACCCTTAACCTCACCCCTGAACTCACCCTAACCCTAACCCTAACCCTCACCTCCACTCCTCACCCTCACCTAACCCTAACCCTAACCAAAACCCTCATCTAACCCTAATCCTAACCCAAACCCAAACCCTCACCTAACCCTAATCCTAACCCTCAACCTCAACCTCACCATCACCCCTACCCTCACCTAACCCTAACCCTCACCCTCACCTTCACCCTCCACTAACTCAAACCATAACCGTAACCCTCAAACTCACCCTCACTTTCACCCTCCACTAACTCTAACCATAACCTTAACCCTCAAACTCACCCTCACCCTCACCCCCACCCCTCACCCTAACCCTCACCTAACCCTAATCCTAACCCTAACCCTCGCCTAACCCTAATCATAACCCTAACCCTAACCCTAACCCTCACTCTCACCATCACCCCCACCCTCACTTAACCCTAAT
>BQKN01059893.1:29827-63826 GCA_022839385.1 Asparagus kiusianus
GTGTGCCTTATTTCCTGTATCAGATATTATGTACTTTGAGACATGTTGAGATCTCCAGATTTCTGTTATTCAGTTCAGACTTTGACTATGTATTTCAGTTTACTTGGTTGAGGAGATGTGTTAATTCTATGTTCTATTATTTCATCAAGTACTCGTTGTAAAACCTTTTACTTGCTTTGTACCTACACCTGTTGTTGATTCCACTAGAGAGATAGTAATTGTGATGGTGAAACATGTTATTGCACGGTGTGGTGCATGGCAGGTTTGACATTCTTGGTTTCACCTCGGACTGCAGCCTTGTGTGAACCCAGGGGCGTCACAGTTGGTATCAGAGCTCTAGTTCCAGTATCCTTAGGATCATCCTGTGTCGAGTCGTGGAGCTAGGATAGAGTTTCCTAGGATTCATGTATAGAGTCCGTAAGGAATTCCTAGTATGAGTGAGGACGATATATGCGTATATCTCAAAAATTTGAGAAATTTTTTTTTTATGACAACTACTTTCGTATAAGATTAAAGTATTTGTGTGAATACTATATGTATATGTGTGAAAATTGTATTGTGATACGCTATTTATAAAGGCCTATTTTGACTCATGAACTTTTATTCTTCTTACCATCACCCAGAGGGAGAGAGATGGCAGGACGTCATAGACCTCGTATCAGGAGAGCTAGCCAGGCCGAGCCACAGCAAACTTTACCCGAGCCGCAGCAGGCTCCCCAGTACCTGATTGATCTTATGGCTCCTTTAGTCGCTAGGATAGTAGCAATCGAGGAGCTTGTGGCAAATCATGTTGCACCACCACCATTGGTAGCCGAAACCGTCATTTCTCAAGAAAATGAGACGGCTAATTTCCAGAAGAACAAGGAAGGGCACTCCGGAGATAAGGGTAAGAACAAGAGGCATTGGTTTGGACCTCAGCAACAGCAGGGCCCTCATGAGAAGGGATCCCAACAGAATCAGAGAGCTCGTAAGCAGCGTAAGTACCGAGGAGTTTGCTATAACTGCCGCAAGGCCGGGCACCATGCATTTGAGTGTAGCAGTACACCAACAAGAGATCAGAAGGGAAATGGTCCGAATCAGCAGCATAAGACTGAGAAGCAAGTTCTAGTAATTCAGGGGGTTCCCCAGGAACAGATTGTTCCATATTCTCCAGCACCAGTGGCAGATCAGTCTTCATGCACCGGCAGAGTATATGCAGTAGTTCCGCATGATAATGGAGCAAGCAGATCAGTTGTGGAGGGTACGTTCCTCGTAAATCCTTTTTCCTTGCCCGTATTCTTTTCGATTCGGGGGCTTTATGTTCTTTCATTTCGTATGCTTTTATGACTAGACTCCCAATCATAGCTCAGCCTCTAGACCTTCCATCATTGGTCATCCATCCCTTTAGGTGGAGTAGCGCTTCTGGAGAGCGTTTATAAGATGTGTATTATTAGTCTAGGCGAGTCGGAGTTTGTCATAGATTTGATAGTGTTGCATGTGTCCGAGTTTAATGTTATCCTTGTTATGGATTGGTTGTTATCCTGATTATCTTCACGAAGATAGCCAGATTGCGAGCGTCCAATGGGTCCGAGATGATTGTGGCCACTTCTCAGAGCAATCGTTTTGAGGAGTCACTCCTGGTGTTCATCGATGAGGAGATGTGACGGGATTATCAGGATGTCTTTCAGGACATGCCTGAGTTGCCTCCTGTGTGAGAGGTTGAGATTTGTTGGAGACTAGAGTTGTCTCAGATTGCCAGGATGTCTTTCAGGACATACCTGAGTTGCCTCCTGTGTGAGAGGTTGAGATTTGTTGGAGACTAGAGTTGTCTCAGATTGTCAGGATGTCTTTCAGGGCATACCTGGGTTACCTCCTGTGTGAGAGGTTGAGATTTGCATTGTGATGCAGCCGGGCACCGCCCCGATATCCCACGCACCCTATCGCATGACGCTAGCTGAGATGAGGGAGCTTCAGACCCAATTGGACGAGTTGTTAGCTTAGGGTTTTATTCTTCGGAATCGTTCTCCGAAGTGAGTGCCAGTTCTCTTCATGAAGAAGAAGGACGGTAATATGCATTTGTTTATTGATTTTTGATAGTTGGGCATGTCGCTTTCAGATTTGATAGAATTTACGACTTGTTCGATCAGCTGCGCGAAGCGCAGCATTTCTCGAAGATTTGTCTTCGTTTTGGATTTATTGTAGTTGCGAGTTCGAGAGAAGGAGTATCCCAACACCGTGTTTTCCTGATTCGATGTGAATCTTTTGAGTTTTGTTCCCACCATTTGGGTTGACCGATGCACCCGCGGTACTCAAGTATTTTATGAACTAAGTTTTCTGTCCCTTCATGGATCAGTCCGTGATAGTTTTATTGATGATTTTCTCACTTATTCGTGGCCGGGAGCAAATCATGAGCAGCATCTATGGTTATCTTTGAAGACTATTCAGGAAAATCAATCATATGCCAAGTTCAGCAAGTATGAATTTTGATTTTCAGAAGTTAGATTTCTAAGCAATGTCACCAGCAGGAGGGCATAGCAGTGGGTCCGGCTAAGGTTGTAGCAGTTTTTGACTTGGAGCAGCCAACGGCGAAAATAGGGATCCTTAGCTTTTTGAGTTTGGCTGATTATTATTGGAAGCTTATCCAGAATATTTGTGGTCTACACAAATACATTATTGTCAGAGTTAGGAGACGTTTGATGCAGACTTAGAGAGTAATAGCATATGTCACGCAGCAACCTAGAGCGTATGAGCAGACATATTTCCACTTAAGACTTGGAGTTAGCAGCAGTGGTATTTGCAATGAAGACATGGAGACTTTACTTATATGAAGTACGATATGAATTATTCCCAGACAATTAGAATTTGAAGTATCTTTTCTCCCAGAAGGAAATCAACCAGAGACAAAGGAGGTGAATTGAGTTTACCAAAGACTACGAGTTCGCGAATAAGTACATCCAAGGACCCCTACGATGTACAAGGGCTTAAAGAGACACTTTTGGATGAAGTGTTATTCATAGGAAAATTTCAGATTTATGTAGCTAACTACCTTACCTGTCAATAAGTAGGGGCGGAACATCAGAGACCAGCAGGATCACGGCAGCCTTTGACCATTTCGGAGTAGAGTAGGCGAGCAGTTCGATGGATCTTATCGCAAAGAATTGTTGAAATCAAAGAAAGAGAATGATTCAATTTGGGTGATAGTGGATAAACTGATGAAGTCGATATATGTTTTCCTGCAAGGACTAACTTAACTATACAACGGAGACGTATGTAAGGATACTCATTCAAGAGACTATTCAACTTCATGGAGTTCCAGATATGATAACATCAGATTGAGGTTTCGGTGTTCATTCTGCACTTTTGGAAGGGTTTACTGGATTTCTTTTGAGTAACAGAATTATCTTTCTGTAAGGTATTATATCCACCGGCAGATGGTCAAACGGAAAGAGTAAATTAGATATTGGAGGATCAGGTTGCGGATATGTATCATTGACTTTCAAGGCAACCGGAAGGAATCATATTCCACTGATAGAATTCGCTTATAACAACAGTTATCAAGCAACAAATTGTGTAGCCTCGTACGAAGCATCGCACGGGAGGCCTTGCAGAGCGCCCATATATTGGGTAGGGCCGGGGAAATACTTAATACTTAGACCAGAGCTTATGAGACAAATTACTGAGGAAGAAACATTTGATCAGCAATCATATTCTAGCCGCTCAAGTCAGCAAAAGAGCTATGCAGATAAAAGATGAGGAAAATTAGAGTTTCAGCTTTGAAGAGTCAGTTGTGCTGAAAGTATCATCTGTGAAAGGCGTTGAACAATTCAAAAGGCGGAGAAAGCTTGAACTGAGATACATTGGAACGCTCTGGATTTTGGAGCTTTTGGAACCGTTTCATTCAGACTAGACCTTCCAGCACCGATGCCTAGTATGCACGATGTAGTTGATGTTTTTATGCTTAGGAAATAATTGCGTGATGAGGAGCAACAATGAGTGTTGGAGACACCTGAGATGGAGTTTCGGAATGGTTTGACTTCTATTGAGATTTCAGTGTCTATACTTGCTAGAGAAGACAAAAGACTCAGGAACAAGGTGATCCCATTTGGTGAAGGTTCCATGGAACCGAGTGGAGTTGAGGAAGCTTCTTGGGAGCACGAGGAGGGCATGTGACGTGACTACCCACACTTGTTTGAGCGGATAAATAAATAAAAATTTGTATAATGTGAATTTTTATTGTGTATTTATATATATATCCCGATATTTATACTTAACACTAAAATGAGGGTAGCACCACTTATCTCCTAAGTACTTGGAACATATGGTATATATATGAGGGGTTCCTTGTTTGGATTTTTCGCTCGATGTACTTGTTTCATTTGGTTAGGAGTTAAGTGGGAGTATTTACATTTTTGATGGTTAAGTGTAGACATCGAAGATGATTTTCGGGAGCGCAAACGTATTATGTCGCGCGACATCCTACACCTATTGAGGAAGTGAATTGATTTATATGTATGATTATGTGTGTGATTTTATGTGTGGTTAAATTTAGATTTAACACTAGAGTGATAATATTTCCGCTTAATTCATAATCTTATGGAACGCATGGTATATATATGGGGGGTTCCTTGTTTGGATTTTTCACCCGACGTACTAGTTCCATTCGATTAAGGGTTGAGTGGGAATATAATCATCCTGGACTGTTAAATATAAATGTTCATATATCTTATCAGGAGTAAATATTTCAAGAGGTGTATGTATGCGGGTTGGATTAGACCCTTGACAAACTTTTCTAGTATCTTTATGAGTTAGATTTGATTTTTCTGAATTTCGAGGACGAAATTCTTTTAAGGGGGGAAGAATGTAAGACCCCGTTGATTTTGACAACTTATAAGTGTGAATATGAGTGAATAAAGATATTTAATATATATATATATATATATATTATATCTTTGTTGCATGGTCATGCATGGAAAATGATATTTGAGCTTATGAGCATGTGTATATGCCTCAGGTATGAGGATGAGTTGCAAGTTTGCAAATCGTGTGCAAAAGAAATCGAAGTATGCAGATTTTTGTTCATGAGTCGACTCATAACATGTCATGAGTCGACTGATCAGGTTGAGTCGACTTGCGCCTATCATAAGTCGACTCATGAAATCGAGTCCTGTTCCCATTTCCTTCTGCTGAGTCGACTCATAAAAATTTTGAGTCGACCCATGACCATGAGTCGACCCATCATAAGTCATGAGTCGACTCATCGGGTTTTTCTGGCCTGTTTCAGCTCGGGTTTGTGGGTTTCGGGTCGGGTTCCTTTGGTTCTTATATATTGTTTCCCACCCGAAAACACTCATTTCTCATCAGACCTCCCAAGAAACCCTAGCCCCTCTTCCCCTCTCTCAAACCCTAGGTGTTCTTGGTGATCTTGGGGGTGTTTCAAGGGGGATTTCAGCATTTCTTTTGGATTTCAGCAAAGGGGGCAGCCTTCCATCACATCTAAGGCGAGTAACATCTCGCCAAACTCCTCTCCTTTGTTTTTATGTTTTCATAAATGTTTTTCACGAATTTTGTTGAGCCTAAGATGTATTTTCGGATATAAAATGATGTTCTTACTAGTGAAAAGTTCAAGATCACGTGTTTCAGATTTTTAAAACTTCCACCAACAAATTTTGATGAAAACCCAGATATGGAATTTTGTTTAAAGAATAAAAGCACAAGTTTTCATATTGGTTTAATGTATTTCCTTCATGTTTAAGGTTAAATGTTAGGTTTAACATATAAGTGATCGATTCTCATGCTATATATGTTTTCTCTCTGTGTAATGGCCTAAAATTGAAGGCTAGATATATGTATATCGGTAAAATCAAGATGTGGAACGAGTAGAACAAGTTCAGTTCGAAAAAATGCAGATTTCAGCTCGTGAGTCGACTCACGACTCATCATGAGTCGACTCATCATGTCGAGTCGACTCATGACTAATCATGAGTCGACTCACAAAGTCGTTTCCTGTGGTCTTTTATCTTCTGCCGAGTCGACTCGTCAGTATACGAGTCGACCCATGAGGCATGAGTCGACTCATAAGAGTGCATGAGTCGACTCATCTGAGATTTTCCTGTTTTCTTCGTTCTTTCTGTTTAATCACCTACTGTGTGCAAACATATAGACTAAATTCATATGTTATTTATGCAAGATGACTTTTCCTGATACAAAGTTTAGATTCGCACAGCAAGGCATGTATAAGAGTAGAATGAACACTCCATTACTAGTGGTACTTCATGGTTCATGTACAGTCCTCGTGTTGGACTATAAGCGATAGAGTCCTCGTGTTGGACTATAAGCGATAAAGTCCTTGTGCTGGACTATAAGCGACTAAAGTCCCCGTGTTGGACATTGATTATATTCAGTCCATGCTTTGGACATTGGTTAGATTTAGTCCATGCGTTGGACATCGGTTATACTCAGTCCATGTGTTGGATACTCGTACTTGCAGTCCATGAGTTGGACGTTCACTTCATGCAGTCTATGTTTTAGATACTTAATCGTTTTCGGACATAACACTCATGTGAGTTTGACGTGACATTTGCGGTAACCTTGTCATGTTTTCACTTATCGGTAGAGATGGGTTTGCATTCGTTTCCTTTATTGTTTCTTGTATTAGATCTCGGGTTTAGTATTTAGGGATTTACAATTTGAGATACAAGGTATATACATGAGGGTTTCCTTGTTTGGATTATTTCGCTCGACGTACCTATGCTCGTGTTGTAATTTCCTAAGTACCAAAACCCATTTGCTATTAGAAATGATGATTTTACACTATTATGTAATAACTGTATTTTCTGTATACAACGAGCCCTTTTCCTGGGGGTTGGTTGTGATGTTGCTCGCTAGTGCTTTGACGCTCGTTGTCCCTCCCCTTTCAGGTAACGAGTCAGAAGCCCGGAGAGTCGCAGGTTGATGGCGACGCACTTTAGCTTCAGCTGTCTTTTTATTATATTTTATTTTGTACTCCACTTGAGACATTTTTAGACTTAAGAGGTTTATGTTCTAGAGTTGTAAAGGCTGTGTGCCTTATTTCCTGTATCAGATATTATGTACTTTGAGACATGTTAAGATCTCCAGATTTCTGTTATTCAGTTCAGACTTTGACTATGTATTTCAGTTTACTTGGTTGAGGAGATGTGTTAATTCTATGTTCTATTATTTCATCAAGTACTCGTTGTAAAACCTTTTACTTGCTTTGTACCTACACCTGTTGTTGATTCCACTAGAGAGATAGTAATTGTGATGGTGAAACATGTTATTGCACGGTGTGGTGCATGGCAGGTTTGACATTCTTGGTTTCACCTCGGACTGCAGCCTTGTGTGAACCCAGGGGCGTCACATTTATATCGTCTATCCTTGCGTATATCTCATTGCTTAATCATACTTGCTAGGATAATTAGTAAATAAGTTTTAATTTGGCACCAATATCGGATTAGATTAACAATAACCCTATTCACCCCCTCTAGGATAATTTCATTATTGACTTAACAATAATGTTTTATATCTTTACAAAGTCTATTAGTCCATTCAAAAGAATTTCCAAACGTGTTTGAAATCGTTTTGTCAAAATCAAGTGCTTAAATGAACTCGTATTTTTTTGAGATTTTTGTAAAATGATGAGTTTTTATAAATGAGAAATGACATTTCAAAAATTTCTTTTCTAACATGTTTATATTCATGCATATAAACATTTTCCCAAGTTTCATAATTTTTGGAAATCATTTACTATTTTTAAACACTTTGAAAATTAAATTTACTATTTAATACTGGGTTGTGTATGTTTTTCGGTCGACCGACACTGTTCACGAGTCGACCGATAAACTGCTCTATAATTGCTAAAAAGTGTCTGCTCAGTCGACCGATCTCCATCAGTCAACTGAACAGTATTTTTAGTCGACCGACGGCTTGTATCAATCGACCGATAGCTTCCCAGAATCAGTCAACGCACAGATCATCAGTTGATTGAATAGCGTATCAGTCGACCGACGGTATTGTAACGACTAGTTTTTAGTCTTTTTGTTTTTAAGGTATAAATACCCCTTAATGCTTATTCTTTTTATCAAGTTTTTTCAAGGGTTTTCACAAGAGTTTCAAGAGTTGTTTTTTAGTTTGTTTCCATGTTTTAAGTGGGTTTGTTTTGTGTGAAAAGAGTTTCACAAAGAGAGAATCGAAATTTCATCATTGAGGCATCTCAACTTCAAATCCAAAATCCTCTTTATTCTTAGAGAAGTTTTATAAACTCAATTATCTAGCTTGTTGATATTTCAATTGTTATATCTATATTTTCTTGATTAATTTGAGTTTGATTTCATTTTACTCATTGATTTTACACACAACCTATTTGAGCTTAAGTATTTTCACATATTGTATATTTGGGTTGTGGTGAGTGATTCTTTGAGAGTGAGCTTTCATTTCGTTCTCAATTTGTATTAGAGAACACATCTTGTATTTGCACTTAATTGTTAAGAACACGTTGTAATACACAAAGACACTTAGAGGAGTGGTTGGTGAGAGACCGGGGTTAATTCCAAGAGGAGTGGTTTGGTAGTAAAGCCTAGGGAGAGGTAGTAAATCTAAACACTTGAGGAAGGTAGCACGGGTGAGACTAACACTTAGAAGAGTGTATTGTATATTGGCAATTATGTGATTTGTAAAAGTTTTCGGTGAGCTTTAAAAACTGATTGTGTAGCGATTTTTGTTGTGATAGTGGAGAATCTCCTCGAGGGTGAGGAGCAGAGATGTAGGTTGAGGGTGACCGAAGTCCATGAACATATCCTTGTGTTTGTGTTTGTCTTTGGCGCACTCTTATTGTCTCATTTTTTAACGAGCGAGTTGGCTAGCTCCTTGCTTTCCAAGCTAGCCATAACAGCGGACATGGCAACCGCACTCCCAGGGTCGTTAACTTCTAGTCTCTTGGCCTAGAACTTCTTAAAGTAATCTCTGAGGCTTTCTCCAGGCTCTTGCTTTATTGCATTAGGACATAGGGCGTCAGCTTCTATTTGGTGTCGACCAAAAAGTGATGCATGAACTTCTGGCTATGTTGCTTGAAGCTATAGATGGATTTTTTTTTTGTAAGGAGTTCCACCACAGCTTGGCACTTCCCGACAAGGTGATGGGAAAACACCCATAGACAATCGACTCTGATGCTTGTAGCATGGTCATCATATCATAATAGTTCTGAGCATGCTTAGCTGGATCTCCCTCTCTCTTATACTTATCTATATGCAGCATCTTGAATAGCTCACATGTGGCATTCATGATGGGATCGGTTAGGGGAGTGTTCCCCCTAATGGCCTCAGCCAAGAGCTGGTAGGTCTAGTCATAACTATGTTAGGGTTCTGGTTTTGAACCTACACTCTTGTTTTGTTTCGATGATTTTACAAACAATTTATAACTAATTTTGTTTTCTAGTGATTATGACTTATTACAGGTTTATATCAGAGTTAAAGATCCAGATCAGCTATGTTTACAATCATTTAGGTATTATTGTATATATCGTGTGTTATTCTCTAAGCTCAATATATATTTATACACACACTTAACATCATGTTTACATTGTATTGTTTTACAAAACTTTTGCAATACACCTCTTTATCAAAATCAAATGTACATGTTTACATATTTGCACATATATGTGCACATTTGCTAAAACGATGATCTTTTACAAATGGAAAATGTAATTTCCAAAATTTCTTCACAAATATGTTTAATATCATGTTTATAACAAGGTTCATAGTTGAAAATTTTCTGTGTACATGTTTATGAGTCGTCTCATGAACAGTATTGAGTCGACTCACAAACTGTTGCGTAGTTTACATTCTGTTTCTGCTGAGTCGACTCATGACTTTGATGAGTCGACCTATCAGGTTGAGTCGACTCATGACTGTCATAAGTCGACTCACAAAGTATGCTGGAAAATAAGTTTTGTTTTTACTGAGTCAACCCATGATCTTATGAGTCGACTCATGATTTATGAGTTGAATCATGATTTTTATGAGTCGAACCATAAGTTGATTTTTAGCATGTAACGGCTACTTATGAGTCGACTCATGAATAGTACCGAGTCGACTCATAACATTGTCACAGCTACTTTCTGGTTTTGTCTTCTTCTGGTTTTTTGGTCTTTTTACTTAGGTTCTTACTGATGTTTTGGGATGTTATAAATACCCTAGTGCATTAAACATTCTGACCAACCAAGAGAATTGATTATTTAAGTTTACAAAGTGTTTAAGAGGTGTTTAATGCCTTGTTTCAAGCTTTGTTTCAAAAGAGAAGTTTTTCACAAAGAAGAAGCTTTCAATTTCAATTGAGGGATTCATCCTCATCATCATTTCTTTAGTTCTTTGGGTTTATAGAGAAGTTTATCTAAACTCTTTTATATAGCTTATTGATTGTCAATTTCATATTCATATCTTGCTATATTAAATTGAATTAGAATTTTATTGTTCTCATTTATCACACACGCCCTTATTGAGCTTAGATTATTTCATACAATATATTAGTGGGTATTGGTGTGTGAATTAGTGAGAGTGAGCTTCATTGTGTTCTCATTCATTATAGAGAACAAAACATTGTATTTGACTTATATTATAAGTATCACTTGTAATACACTTGTACACTGAGAGTAGTGTGTGGTGAGAGACAGGGTCGAATCCAATAGAAGTAGCGTCGGTTGACGAACCTAGAGAGAGGTTGTATCCGAGCACATGAGGAGGAGGACACGGGCTAGAGACCAACACTTAGTGTGTATAGTGTGATTGCATAGTGATTGATTGTGAGAGTTTTTGGTGAGCTTGTAAACCGAGTGTGTAGAAGTTCCATCTTCCAAACCAGGTTGTGATAGTGGAGATCTCCTCGAGGTGAGGAGCGGGGACGTAGGTTGTAAGGACCGAACCTCGTGAACATATTGTGTGTTTGTGGTTGCTTGGCGTTCATCTTTATTTGTGATCACATCATATATCGCTTTCATCTCTTTATTGTGTCAAATTTAATTTACATGTGTATTTATATATCCTTGCATCTATTTCATCATATAGGATATATCTCCTTGTTCATATTGCATATTCTTGTTCATAACATATTGTATATCTATTTTGCAAGAATAATTTGATAATAAGTTTTAATTAGTATAAAATCGGATTAGATTAGCATAAGACCCTAATCACCCCCCTCTAGGGTCTAACAATTGGTATCAGAGCTTGATGCTCTTTGATTTAAGGTCTAATCACCTTGAGTTAAAGATCCAAGTTATCTTTTGTACTAATCTATTTTTTGATTTTTGTATCTTGTTCGGGCATTTATACTTTATGGATATGCACGGTGCATCTAGTTTAGGCTATGCTATTAATGTTGCTTCTCGTTTGAATATTTTTCCATATGCTTAATGGCGTGTTAGATTCAAACTTTTTGTTCAATCTGAACAATTTGATTTATGGAAAGTTATGGAGATGCTTATATTATACCCACTTCGGAAAAATCCAAGTGGAGTGAAAATTATAAAAGAATGTTTAATATGAACAAGCTTTTATTGGAATATTTGCTTAGTGCTTTTCACTCATCCTTCTCTAACAAATTTGTTCATTTTGATAGTGCTTACAATTTATGAAAACTTATAGAAGCACATCAAGGGGACTTGGAGGCGATACGACAAACCTTGGAGGCCTCCTCTTCAAGTTCCATTGGAGGATCATGCACACGACCACTAGGTGATAGCCCTAGTGAGATATGCGAACTCGACAACGATGATGATATTACTTTTGATGAACTTGCGCATGAATTTAAAAAATTATACAATATTTATTTTGATTTGAAAAGTAAGCATGATAATATGGAATCCTCTCATGAAATACTAATTATTAAGTTTGAACTCATTGTAAATGAAAATATAAATCTTAAAGAATGCAATAAAAATTTGAGATTAGAAAATGCTAGATTGCTTAATGAAAAATGTGATGCCATGTTAGAAGTAGAGATTAGTAAAAATAAATTAAACTCTATGGTAAATGATTATGTTTATCCTACTTCTAGTAGCAATACTTGTATGCACAATGATGAGTTGAATCAAATAAAAAAACACATATCGACCTTAGATTCAACACTAAACACTTGTATTACGAATAACAAAAAGCTTATGGACATGTGTGCAAAGTACCATATTAATTCTTCTAAGAAACCTAACACTATGCACACATGTATGATAAAATTCATAAATGTTCTATTTGCGGTCTTAAAGGCCATATAGCTAAATTTTATCATAATGCACAAAAGCTTAACAAGCCTATTCATGATTGTGCATCTCACCAAGCTTCCTCATCTCACACACATGTACACACATATAGTGTAAATCATAAACATGCCCATGTGTACAAATGTGATTTTTGTGGTCGTTTGGGTCATTTGACCAAATTTTTTTTGATTTGAAGAAGGTTTCTCGTTTGCAAAATAATTTCAAAAATAAACCTACTTTTGCAAATGATTTTTGTGCACCTGTTGGTCAACACATACCATTTAGACCCTTTCATTACACTCAATGCAATCGAAAATGTCATGAATACGAATTCTGTTTTGACCGTATCCGTACACCATATACGCCTAAATGGGTTCATAACCCAAAGGCCTTGATCTTAAATGATAGGGGTCATGTCCCTAACCCTATTAGTACCAAAAATATTTGGGTACCAAAATGTGCTTAATTTCCATTTCTTAAGATTTTTTTTTGTTGTTGCTATTGTTTTATGACTTAAAATATTTCAATAAATATTTAAAGCTTATGTGTAGATGTTTATGACTCAAAACATTTCATTGTTAAAACTTTTTCTAAGTGCAAAAGTCTTATTTTAGAATTTCTGTAAAGTATTGGGATTTAATCTTAAGTCGACTCACATCCCTCAGTCGACTACAAGTCGACCTTTGGGTGACTGTTTTCAGGGTATCTGATTCTTTTTATTTTGATTTTGAGATGTTTTAGACCCGACCCGTTTGGCTACCTTAATCCTGACCCTACACTCATCATTTTGACCAAATCTGGACCATTGATCCCATTTCAAAGCCCTAGTTCATCTTCTTTCTCCTCTTTCCTTCATTTCTATCCTCCAGCCGATCTTTCACTCCAGTCGACCTTCATCTCTAGCCGACTCATCATCACCAGTCGACTCTTCCTCTCCGGCAATCGTCGTCTGCACTCAGTCTTCCTCGGCTCGGTATAACCCCTTTCCATTTCTCATTTCTTTTTCTAGGGTTTCATTTCAATCTATGGCTAGTACTTCTATCAAACGCCCTAGAACTTCCAAAGGTAAAGCCCCTCTTTCTCGTGATCGTGTATCGTCACCTCCAGAGCGTAGCAATGCACATTACGAATAATATCTAAATAGCATTGCTTTAATTGAAAAATATCATGCTCTTTATCAGTTAAAAATGTTCCCTGGTAGATATGTTAAATTCGATGACTTTAGTTATTTTTCTCTGGAATAATTTTTCTCTACTACTAAACTCGCTGATCTAGTCTCTAGTCAGCACTCTAAAAAACTTTATCCCCATCTTGTGCGTGTATTTTACACAAATCTTGTACCATTTGCTCCTGAGAATAGACCACATTTTATCAATTCCTGTGTCAAACATCGCCATATTCATTTCACAGCTGACTGTCTATCTGAGATCATTAGCATTCCTCGTGGTGACACCATTCTTGATGATGTTTCATATGATAATCCTGATGTTGAAACCCTTATGACTCTTCTTGGCAAAAGCCTCCCATTACATGCTAAAAATGTATCTGATTTGGCTACCATTATTGGACGTATCATTTCCTATAATTTGATTCCAAAATCTAAGGGCTATAGTCACTATTCTCAAGATCTCACTAGGGGCGTCTATGCCATTATGGGTAATGTTGATGTTAAATGGGGAAATGTTTTGTTTGATATCATTGCTTCTGGTCCATCCACTTTCATTCCTTTTGGTGGTCTCCTTACAAAAATCTTTAAATACTTCAATGTTGACCTTTCTGATGAGACACCTCTTGATATCCAACCTCTCTTTGATGTTACTGCTCTTCATCGGATGAGAATTCCTACCACATTAATGGCAATGCATGATCATCCTGCTCGTAGACCCCCTCCTGAATCTCCCATACATGAACCTCCTTATGAGCACTATCATTCCTCCTCAGATTCATCTGTACCAAGCCATATAGAAGATCTTTCCACTCAGATGACTGAATATTACTATAGTGACCAAGTGAGATTTCAAAGGATTGAAGACAGTGAACTTGATCTTAGGATGAGACTTAGAGAGGTTGAAAGGACCCAGGTGGAATTAAGGAAAGAGATAGCCTCCCTGAGGAGTGAAAGAGAAGTTGACATTGTCTCCATTCACAGTAGATTTGATGAGATCATAAACCTTTTGCAACCCCATCCTTCCTCAGGTCCAGGATCATCAAATGCTTGAAGCTCTTTTTGAATTTATGTTGAACAATATGATATTTTGGTTTATGTTATGTTGGCAAACTTTTATTTTTACATTGGCATGTAATATTTTAACTTGCACTTGATCTGCTTCATGCTGGACATGGTTTGAAAACATGTGTTGAACTTGGTATGTAATAGACTAGTAAATCTGGTTCTTTTGAATTTATGTGTGTTTTCACACTTGATGGTGAGCTTATATCTTATATGATGATCATATGCTCTATCATGTTTTGTGTTCCATATGAATATCCTCACTCATGTTTCTTTTCTGACAGGGGGAGCGTAGCTCCTATTTGTTTGTTTTGTTTTTCTAACCTATGCATAAATGTAGGGGGAGCCTTGCTCCATTATTTCCCTTTTTGATGTTGCCAAAAGGGAGAGAAATGGTATTGGTTTGTTGTTTATAAGTATTGACTTTATGTTTCATGATTTATATGATGAATTGTTTGTCATCATAAAAAAGTGAGAGATTGTTAGGGTTCTGGTTTTGAACCTACACTCTTGTTTTGTTTTGATGATTTTACAAATAATTTATAACTAATTTTGTTTTCTAGTGATTGTGACTTATTACAGGTTTATATCAGAGTTAAAGATCCAAATCAGCTATGCTTACAATCATTTAGGTATTATTGTATATATCGTGTGTTATTCTCTAAGCTCAATATATATTTATACACACACTTAACATCATGTTTACGTTGTATTGTTTTACAAAAGTTTTGCAATACACCTCTTTATCAAAATCAAATTATCAAAATCAAATGTACATGTTTACATATTTGCACATATATGTGCACATTTGCTAAAACGATGATCTTTTACAAATGGCAAATGTAATTTCCAAAAAATTTCACAAATATGTTTAATATCATGTTTATAAACTATTCATAAAGTTTTACATTTTTTAGAATTTATTTGATATTATTTAACAATGTTCATAGTTGAAACTTTTTTGTGTACATGTTTATAGTCGACTCATGAACAGTATTGAGTTGACTCACAAACTAATGCGTAGTTTACATTTTGTTTCTGCTAAGTTGACTCATGAATTTGATGAGTTGACCCATCAGGTTGAGTCGACTCATGACTGTCATAATTCGACTCATTAAGTGTGCTGGAAAATGAGTTTTGTTTCTGCTGAGTCGACCCATTATCTTATGAGTCGACCCATGGTTTATGAGTCAACTCATGATTTTTATGAGTCGACCATAAGTTGATTTTTAGCCTGTAACGGCTACTTATGAGTCGACTCATGAATAGTACTGAGTTGACTCATAACACTGTTACGGCTACTTTCTGGTTTTGTCTTCTTCTGGTTTTTTGATCTTTTTACTTGGGTTCTTGCTGATGTTTTGGGATGTTATAAATACCCCAGTGCATTAAACATTCTGACCAACCAAGAGAATTGATTATTTAAGTTTACAAAGTGTTTAAGAGGTGTTTAATGCCTTGTTTCAAGCTTTGTTTCAAAAGAGAAGTTTTTCACAAAGAAGAAGCTTTCAATTTCAATTGAGGGATTCATCCTCATCATCATTTCTTCAGTTCTTTGTGTTTATAGAGAAGTTTATCTAAACTCTTTTATATAGCTTATTGATTGTCAATTTTATATTCATATCTTGCTATATTAAATTGAATTAGAGTTTCATTGTTCTCATTTATCACACACACCCTTATTGAGCTTAGATTATTTCATACAATATATTAGTGGGTATTGGTGTGTGAATTAGTGAGAGTGAGCTTCATTGTGTTCTTATTCATTATAGAGAACAAAACATTGTATTTGAACTTATATTGTAAGTATCACTTGTAATACACTTGTACACTGAGAGTAGTGTGTGGTGAGAGACGGGGTCGAATCCAATAGAAGTGGCGTCGGTTGACGAACCTAGGGAGAGGTTGTATCCGAGCACTTGAGGAGGAGGACACGGGCTAGAGACCAACACTTAGTGTGTATAGTATGATTACATAGTAATTGATTGTGAGAGTTTTCGATAAGCTTGTAAACCGAGTGTGTAGAAGTTCTGGCTTTCAAACCGGGTTGTGATAGTAGAGATCTCCTCAAGGTGAGGAGCGGGGACGTAAGTCGTGGGGACCGAACCTCATGAACATATTGTGTGTTTGTGGTTGCTTGGCGTTCATCTTTATTTGTTCTCACATCATATATCGCTTTCATCTCTTTATTGTGTCACATTTAATTTACACGTGTATTTATATATCCTTGCATATATTTCATCATATAGGATATATCTCCTTGTTCATATTGTATAATCTTGTTCATAATATATTGTATATCTATCTTGCAAGAATAATTTGATAATAAGTTTTAATTGACATAAGATTAGGTTAACATAAGACCCTAATCACCCCCCCAGGGTCTAACAAACTAGACGCAACATTGGTGGTCGAGGTTCCCGGAGTGGCATAAGGATGCTGAGAGCCATGTGATACAGCCCTTGTAGCATATCCTCAGTCATCATGACCGAAGCTAGGGTTTCCCCCCATTGCTTCCTCATATATGCTGATAGTGTTAGGGTGGAATTGAGAAGCGGGTTAGCTGGTGAGGTGGAGGAGACACTACTTAACATGGTCTCCTTATTATCCAGTTTGCGCGGCGAGCCCAAGTGAAAAAGGATAAATGACTGACCCGTCGTGTTGGAATAATAGCAGAGGGTTGACCTACCAAAGGGGGAGAAGCAACCGACGATGAGAGCTGTTGGGGAGGAATCCAATTGATGAGCTTATTGATGAACATAGTGAACTGCTATTGGAAAGATTGGGAGATCCTCTGAGTGGATTCTTTCAACGGGGTTTGAGTGATAAAGAGCGCGTGCGGTTCTTTAGGAAGTGGGTGGATAGAATGACCAGGGCTATCAGAACTAGTCATCTTTCTCAAAGAATAGTGAGAGCCCCATGGTAGGCACCAAACTGTTGATGTCAGTTATCAAACATAGGATTTGCAGGTGAACTATGATGGTGTTTGGGTCCTCAAGCCTCTTCACATGACTAGCTCTAGGGACCGCTGCTCTTTCCTGCACATGAAGAAGTCTTGAGAGGCCAAAGTTAGGTTCTTTGATTTTTCCTCTAATGATCAAGTCAGTAATTGATTGTGAATGGAGAAATATGAGGAGAGAGTGACTCAGTGTTGCATGAAAAAGCTTAGCCCCTGTTACGTTACGCAGCACACTCCCATTTTATAGTGGACTAGAGGGATAAATAGGTAACTTTGGCCAAGTCCAGCTAGCGGCCCACTCATCACCTACTCACAGGTGTCAGCTATTGAAAGGAATGAGTCAGCTAGGTATTTAATACAGGGATGACAGTAGGCGCTTAGTGTTGACTGTCCGATGAGTCATAAAGACTATAAGGGCTAGAGCAATGATGACTCTGACAGAGCATTTAAGGTGAGGGCATTCATCTATTAATGGGAGATTCAAGGGCATACCGCCTCTTCGCTCCTCTGTTTGAGGGCCGAGAATCACCGCCTATTCAGTCGGCTATGCGAGTTGTCAACTGGAACAGTGGGCTGAGTGCGAGTGCTCGAGAGCAGATCTGGTGACCTGGCTGACAAGTACCGTCTTTTTTGTCGGCCCTGCGAGTTGTCAGCCTATTCGTCAGATGCAGGGGCAGCTTACGTTACCTAGACTCTAGTCGTGTCTTATTAGTCGTAGACGGGACACGTGTTGGCCTCGAAAGGTGGATTAACATTTGGCGAATCATTATCATAACAACAATCCATTCACCTTCAAGGTATCACGTTATAATTTAAAAGAAAAAAAAATTAACGGTTAAAACATTCAGTTAAAAAATACGCAAAATATTTAAACAATAAAAACAAAAGGATAACATGCTATAACTGTTCGCGGGAAAAATTGATGCTTTCTTCATTGACGATTCCATTGCACTCTTCAATAACAACTTTTTGCGTAACAGAAAGATCCGGTCTTTTTATAAGATCCGGTTACAATGAAAATCAAACAAAAAAGAAATAAAAATTACAACTTTTCTCTTTTATCGAACAAATCACGAGCTCCTGTTGTCCGGTCACTCGCTTGCGTGGGTTGCTTGCCTGCACCGATGTTTAATCCGTTGACCACCGCACGATCTGGATCCAAGCAGATCTACGCAATATTACGGGTATTATTTCACCAAGGAAATAATAGCCGGAGGGATTGTTTCACCAAGGAAACAACCGCTCAAATCTCGGGATCAAAGACCAAGCTTTGATCCGGAGTGTAGCAACGTAGATCTGAGACCTCGATCCTCTCGAACTCCTGCCTTTTGTGATGCGGGTGCTCGCCAAGAATCAGATCCGAATGTCCAAGTCTTCAAGCCTTCAAAAACTCAAGCACGAGGTCTCAATCCGGCAGAGTTTCGGCTCTCCAAAAGCTCTTCCCAAAAGTCCTCTCAAATGATGAATCACCCCGCCTATTTATAGGCAACCAGATCTGTGCATTTGGCACAGATCTGGGCGGCCACCTCAGGGTGGCTCGGCACTAGGCCGAGCCACCCTGGGGTGGCTTGGCCACCGAGCCACCTCAGGGTGGCTCGGCCTTGGCCGAGCCACCTTGAGGTGGCTCGGTTTTTGCCGAGCCCCCTTGGGGTGTTTTCCGTCATTTCCCGCCTTCCGGTTCTGTATCGGATTTATCCGGATCTTGATTTGATAGTCCGGATCTTTATTTGGTAGTAAATCCGCCTTGGTGTTTGAGTTCGAATCCGTTTTACGGTTGAACGACTCGTTGACTTCCCGAACCGTTGGATTGGTTCAGCATGCAAATTCCGTTGCTTGTGTGCAATTCGTTAACCTCATCGCCTCGTCACTCGACGGTTCGTTGTTTTGTTGAATCACCGTATCGAGCTATGCTAAGGGACCTATAGGCAATTTTATACGCCTACAGATACCCCCTCCAAAGTATTTCAGCCTCGTTCTTTTATAGAAGGGTCTGGAATTCTTTGGATATAATTGCCCTCACCCTCAGTCGGTGTAATGGGACCTGGAAATGACCTTTGTTCTGTATTCCTTCAATCCTTCAGGCTATTCGGTGCTTTGTCGAACGTCTGTAAGGGTTCCGGTGCTGCATTTATTGTCTGACCGTTGTCGGAATTTGAACTTGAAGTCGATTCCTAATTTTTTAAACTTTAGCTCGTGCTTGTTGGTTCAACATATAACTGACCCTCGATTGGTGGCGTTGAGTCTTTATTTGCAACGCGTTGTCCGGCATAGTGTTATTGAGTTATCCTTAAGAATATTTTTAGAAAAATATCCTCCAGGAACTTCTCAGCAAAAATAGGGAATAGTTTATACTCGTATACCTTATTGGAGTATTTCTCATATCTGAATGAGCTGAACCTGGTATAATTATCTGAACCGGTCTGATAACGACCCAAAAAAGGCAGTAATTTGGCTTGAAGATTCTTCCGATCCTTCCGAATGCGCGGGAGAGACCAAAATAAACAAGGGATTGAACCCTCGGTCGACTTGAAGTCGTTTCGACGCTCAATTCAGCTTCAATTTGAATTCTGGCTCAATTCTGGTTCAAACTGGTTCAACCTGGTTCAAGACTGGTTCAACCTGGTTCAAACTGGTTCAGGACTGGTTCAAGACTGGTTCAGACTAGTTCAAGACTGGTTCAGACTGGTCTGGTCTGGTTCAGACTGGTCTGGTCTGATTCAGTCTTATTTGGACTGATTTGGCTTGATCTGGTCTAGTTCAGTCAATTCTGGTCCGGTTCAGGGCTGGTTTGGGTCTGGTTCAAGGCTGGTTCACCTTTATAAAACCCTCCCTTTCTCTCTCTTAGGGCCGGCCCCCCTCTCTCCCTTATTTTTTGATTTCTCTTCCTTCGAGCATCCGTTCTCCTTCAAAACTTCATAGTTGCATTAGATCTAGTCTTCCTTTGGATCTTTGACTGAGAAGTCTCTCAAAACTTCCATATTTAGAATTTCTCTCAGGCCCCTCGAGCGCGTGGTTCAAGTTTCCTTAAAGATCTCATCTTTATTGGATCTTAAGCTTTTCTTCAGGTAAATCCTCTATGATCTTGGTCTATTTCATGTTCGATCTAATGTATGGAGTCGTGGGATTGTATGTAAGGGTTGAGGGTGTGATTTGACGCCCCGAGCTAATCCTTCAGGGGGTAAAAATTGAAATTTTGAGGGTTTTTATGCAAAAATTAGGGGCTGAAAATATTTTTTGAATTTAACCCCTTGAGTTATTTTGCAGGTCATCATGTCCCGTGCCCCGAGAGGTCGCTCCCCTGCTGCGTCGGCTGATGGCGCGCCTCCCTCTTACGCTGGTGAGCTATTTTTTATAAATTAGCCCCTTTTTTTCTTCTTAGAAATTTGCAAATTGGTCCTTTTACCCCCACGTTATTCTCCTTGGTGAGGCAATCGGGAAGAGCCTTGATTCTCCTTGGTGAGGATCGACGCTTTAAAGATAAGTTTTGCTTGGTCAAAACCATATCTCAAAATAAAGGGGGCGATTTGACGCTGCATTGTGCTTTATAAGGCAGGGATATATTGTCAATATACCCTATCTTGTGATTGCACAATGTGGCCAAATCGTCTCACCCTTTATAAGGCAATGACTCTATCTTACCCATTTGTAAGATGAGTTCAACTTCCTTTTATAATTGAGACTAACAGATGTTTAACTGTTTATTTCCAGTGGGATATCCTTCTGGATCATTCTCGTCTCATGCAGTATATGGGCGTCGTGGCAAGCACTATTCGACTTCCGATGATCTTTCCCCCATTCCAGTTACTCCTCAGTTCGTTTTGGGCATGTCGACTGAGGTTGCCCAGGTGGTGAAGGAAGGTGGGCACCGAGCTCTTCGACAGCTGATTACTGATGCACCTTTCGTGAAGGACGCCAGTTCTATTCGGCCTCTTCGGAAGAGCGATTTCTTATTTGGTGACTCTGTTGAAGACCCGGATGCCGTGTTTATTGAGGCCGAGCAGTGGCTTCATAAAACTGGCAGTGGCTTCATATATTTGCCGAAGATTCCTCGGCATCGTTCATTGACTGAGTTCAAGCGTCAGGCTGTGACATGGGAGATGTCGTGGCGCTTGACGGAGGAGCATGAGAGCGTCCACTGCGGCTACATCACTCATCAGGCATTTCCTGGCTCGAGCAGGAGTCATGTCACCGGATTGCGTCCTGGGGTATTGGGGCTGGATGCACCACCACGTAACGAGTTCCCTGCCACCGCTTCTACCTTGAGGAATCGCCTCGCTGCTCTAGGACGAGAGATGCCTACGACGCGTTACAGGATTTATGGTTGGGTCCATTCTTTGGACAAGCTTTGGTGGACTCGCATGACGACGTACGTCTTGAGCCGATGGGGTGAGGAGTTACACGCCTGTGGTTTATATACAGCCGTTCGTGCCACCATGTATGGCTTGCCTGTCAGCGCGAGGCATTTCTGTGCTTTGTTCGAGCTTTATAATCCAGATTCGAACACTTTTCTGACCCGGTAAGGGGAGTTGGGCTTGGCTCTTCACGAGATGCACAGGATTTCTGGCTTACCCATGGGACAGATGTTATATCAGGAATACTTTCCCTCCAACCATGAATTGAGTCAGCTGAAGGATCGTATGCCCGATCGCTATGAAACTCTATGGGACCTCACTTGTCACTATCATATAGCTTTGGCGCAGTCTGAGCCTTTAGCAAAGAGGACTAAGGTATTCGTGAGTCTGAAGCAGTTTGCCAATTATTTGTTCAAGAATCTAGAGGGTAATTCTGGCGAGGCTATTTGTGAGTTGGCCCCACTTACTCCCTCAGGGGTGAACAGTTTACTGAAGAAGATTGACGCTCATTCTTATACCACTAGTAGTCCTGAGGGTGGCTTTCCTGCAGGGACCAAGTTCAAATCATTCTTATGGCATGCGACCGCACTGATTCGACCGATGACTCTTCTTGCCGGTTATCTCGCTATTTGGTTGAAGAAGTGCGTGGTTCCATATCAGTCTGGCGACGCCTTGCCCTTGGAAGTGCTCTATCCAGCAGTTCAGCTCGCCTACAAGAAAGAACTTTCACTTCTTCCGGTGATGGTGGCCAACATTCATCGAGGACTTCGACAGCTTTCTGGTGCCTTTACACGGAAGGAAAGTGATTTGCCGGGTCAGATTCCCACCATTAAGACGGAGCTCCCGTACACTTATTTGATGGCCTGGTTCGTCCTTCACCATTCGGATATGATGTCGGTACCGAACGCCACCGACCACTCCGTTCCCCTACTACAGTTGCTTAAGAATGGCAAGTAGGAGGGGCGCGGATTTCCTGACATCAGACAGCAGCTGCAGGTCCACAAGTGTTGGATATTTTCCACTTGCTTCCCGCAGTTCTCCGGCCGATACGGCGATTGTTTGATAGATGAGGAGAGGCCGAGGGAGTATCGAACTCACTTAGACATCGGCTGCTTTAACTGGCTGGTGAACATTAGGCCAGGTTATCTGACTTTTCGGGTGAGGGATCAGTGTTTCATAGAGCTATATCTACCCTACCGATTCGCTCGCCAGTTTGGATATGATCAGCTTTACGTCGGGAATCCCCGTCAGCAGCTTCGGGCCCACGGCGGTTTGGTGGATGGTCTCCGTGCATGGTTGTGGACCGTGACTGGCTGTACTGGTGCTAAGTTCAGTCTCCCTAGTGCTGATCGGCAGTTGAACCTCACTTTCTTAAGCTGAAGTGGTTGTTAGCAGCTAATAAGACTATCCCCGTGAAGCCGATCGCAGAGCTAGAGGCCGAGGAAGCTTCTCAGGTTGATTCCCGTAGGATTTGGGAAAACGCTCGGTCACAGAGGACACGAAACATGACTCGTCGGATTGATGAAGAGGGAAAGAGGACCTTCCATTCTGTAGACGAGGCTTCAGGAGGAGATCCTGAAGATTACGATGACTTTTCCGAGCGAGGTTAATCATTCATCTTTTTCTTCTGCTTTCCAGAATTATTAAAGCTGACAATGGTTTGATGTTTCAGGGACCACTGGTGACCAGGAAGAAGAGCTCCGTCATCCTCCCCAGGCGAGACCTTCGATTATTGTCCCTGCTGCTAGGCGGAAGAGATTGGCTCGCAAGCCACGCGCAGCTTCACAAGCATCTGATATGGATTTGGCTGGTGATGATCCTGCTAGTGACGGAGGTAACATCTATCCTGTAAACCATCCTCTTGATTATTCAGAACATTGACTCACGCTTTTCCATCTCTATATAGGAGAGCGTGGAGAGAGCGAGATGAATCCCGATCATGTTCCTGTATCTCCTGGCGAGCCTGACTCACCGCGCTAGGTGGAGAGGCCTGCAGTAGGTGCCGACGTTAGGGAGGACATTAATGTAGGACCCGACCCAGCGAATCCAGGTACATCTACTATTGACAATATATCTTATCTTTTAGATGACACGCAAAGGAGTCGAATGATTCGGAATTTGCGCATCCTCTAATTGTCTCTGTACTTCTCGCTTCTTCAGATAACTTGCAGGAGGCGAACGTGGATTTTGGAGATAAAGAGGCTAATGCATCCGTAAAAGGTAACTCATTTCAATTGGTTGTAGTCTCTTCATTCTTCTTTGGTATTTATATTCTCTTGTATCAGACTTCTCGATTGATGATTTTGATGAAGAAGGCTTGCTTGTGGACACTCCTATGATTCACTTCATGTGTGGCTCTCCTCAGATTGATGACCAGTTGCCTAAAGATATGTTTCCTGAGTCCACATTCCCTGAGAACCTTGAGGGTGGTTCTTTTGAAGGTACGTGCCTCCTCCCAAGTTAATTATAGGACTAGCCAATTCTTGACTAATGCAGCTATAATGTGATGTCTCTGAGAATTCTGTTTTGAATTTGACAGGAGCTTTTGTTGAGACCGATCCTGTTGAGCCGACTGCGAGACCAACTACACCAGTTGATACCTCTGCAGCGGTTACACCCCCAGTACCTCCAGTGACTCAAGAGGGTATGAATTAGACAACTGAGAATATTATTTATTTCCTCCTCAAAACATTTTTGACGGATTTTTCCTTCTTTGTGTAGGGTCTACTTCTCGGCTTCATATCCTTGTGAAAGAGTTGCTATCAGACGACGATCCTGAGAAGATCGTTCTCTGCATAGAACTTCGCTCCTTCTTCTCCTTCGTGAATGCTATGATTAGCAAGCTCTTCCACGGTGGACTCTTCCTTCACCAATTCAAGCCTTTTCTTGATTCCAAAGTCAATTTGATAAGGGAAGCAGGATATCCAGATTTGGCACAGGCTATAGTTGATGACCTCGATTGCCTAGATCATGAGCTTCAGATGTTTCGTGAGCTCCGAGATGCAGGCGCTTCTTCATTTATTGCTGCCGAGCTGGATACCCGCTTACAGTCATCACGTGAGACTCGGATTCTTGCTGAGCTCGAGATTCACATGCAGCGGGGCCGAGTAGATCGAGTTAAGACCAGCCTTGCTACTAGATCATCTTCGCTTGCCGAGCTCGATCTTTCTATTACCTCCTGTGTGACCGAGATAGACCAGCTCAGAAGAACACTCCGTGAAAAAGAGGAGTCTTTGGATATTCTTCAGATGACGAAAGCACAGGATCAGCAAACCCACACTGCTTTATCTGATGAGTTGAGATCCTTGGAGCAGAAGCTAGCCGAGACAGAGGAGATTGCTGCGAGGACTTCAGCCACCACCGAGGAGTCCATCAGAACTGAACTTAGGCAAGCTTATGATGAGAAGCTATCTAAGATCAGTCAGCAGATTTTTGGTCATAGTTTTGATGTATGATTTTGTTTGCTGAGTACTTTGACCTTTGATTCAGTGAAACTGGTTCTCATCTTTATTTTTATTATGATTCGTCATTCCGTTTGAAATGATTGACCATAATACTCATAGGATTTTTGGCAAACCCTCAGCCATCAATGTGTTTGATGAGCCTTTACCGACTACCGTTTGAGTCGGGCTAGCATGCAAATTGTTTACATCCGTTTGCATGTAACGTTACGCTTAGAGATTAAATTCTCTGAGACTTTGTGTTATGATGTCGAATACATAGACTTCGCCATTGTTACGGGAATAGGCTACCCGGCGACACGTGTTAGGTGTTGGCTTTAGGATTTTTGGCTAACCCCCAGCCTTCAACGGATTTGATTAGCCTTTACCGACTACCGTTTGAGTCGGGCTAGCATGCGGATTATCTAAATCCGTTCCGCACATGACGTTAAGCTAAAAGAGTTAACTCTTTTAGTGCTACGACATTGAATACGTAGACTTCGTCTTTCTCCTGTGAAAAGACTAAACAGCAACGTGTATGAGACGTTGACTTAGGATTTTTGGCAAATCCTCAGCCTTGAACGGATTTGATGTGCTCTTACCGACTACCGTTTGAGTCGGGCTTACATGCAGATTGTCTTAATCCGTTCTGCATGTGACGTTGTGCTAAAGGAATGAACTCCCTTAGACTTTTAGCTACAACTTGGAATATGTAGACTTTGCCATTGTCATGGGAATAGGCTACCCAGCAACGTGTATTAGACGTTGGCTTATCCCTACTTAGGCTTCGGGACAAAGGTCCCCAGAGTCAGGCTCTGGTATCTTTTTCTACGGATAAAGACCAAACCGACGACGCGTGTTAGGCGTCGGCATATCCTTTCTTAGGATTCAGGATGAAATTCCCCATACGTGTAAGGTATGGATTCTGGTGTTATTAATAACAACCTGCCACAATGTTGAATATGTGGGCGGGTGTTCTTTTTAACGGTTAAGAACTAACCGGCAGTGCATGTTAAGCGCAGACTTATCCTTACTTAGGTTTCAGGATAAAATACCCCAGAATCGAACTCTGGTGTCTTCTTCTTCGGAGAAAGACTAAACCGGCAGCGCGTGTTAGGCGCAGACTTATCCCTGCTTAGGTTTCGGGACAAAATACCTAGGATGAATCCTAAATTGATAAATTTTGAAAAAAAAATCGATGTGGGAAGGAAGAATTTTATACTCTATTCCCCAAACAAGGAAGGAAGAATTTTATATTCTATTCCTTGATTCTGGAAAGGAAGAATTTTATATTCTATTTCCAGTGCAAGAAAGAAACTAGAAGTGGGATCTCCACTCTGAGAATCTGGAAGACCTAGATAAACTTACCTTTTATAGGATTGGTTATCTGATCGAAAGATGAGTCCTTCGCTTATCGAAGTGAAATTTCAACTTCAGTCATGACCATGAGAAGGTTTAACCAAAGAGAAAAGAAAGGGAGTTCTTTTGTTTATCGAAAGGGGACTCCGAACTGAAAGTGGACCTCTTGTTCATGGAAAGAGTCAAGAGGCCCAGAAGAACATTTTTTTTTTTGGACTCACTGTCAATTGGACTTGATCAGTGAGGGATTTTGGTGGTGAAAATGAATTTGGGTTATCCTCTAGAATATTAAGTGTAATATTCTTCAAGGAACTTCCCGATAAATGAGTTATTCTGAATGTACTAGGGATAGTACTTTTTCAGGAACTTCTCATTTATTGGCATTAATTGCTTGATGCCCTCTAAAGAAATTAGGCGGTAAGCGCCGTTTGAATAGACTGTGTCTATTACAAACGGTCCTTCCCACTTGGGTTCGAATTTACCTTTCTTCTTGGAGTTGAGGATTATTGGTCGGCGAGCAGCGAGGACCAGATCTCCTTCCTTAAAGCTTCTTTGGCGGACTCTTTTGTCAAAAGCCCTAGATATCCTGGCTTGATAGAACTCAATGTGTTATTGAGCTTCCAAGCGCCTTTCATCCAACCTCTCGAGTTCTTCGAGACGTTTTTGATGCTGCTCTTCGGTCGTCATCTCCGTTGCGAGAGCGATCCGAAGAGACGGGATTTGAATCTCCAACGGTAGCACTGCTTCGCATCCGTATACTAACGAATACGGGGTGGCTCCCGTAGGTGTACGTATGGTGGTGCGATAAGCCCAAAGCGCTTCGCCGAGTTTATCGTCCCAATCTCGCTTATTGGTTTTCACGAGTTTTGACAGGATCTTGATGATCATCTTGTTGAAAGCCTCAGCTAAACCATTAGCAGTGGGATAATAAGCCGTTGACGAAACATCTTGAATCTTGAATTTGTCACAGAACCTGATGAAAGCATTGCTTATGAATTGCGGACCGTTGTCATGAATGATCCGCCTCGGCACGCCGTGTCGATATATGACATGATGCTTGATGAAGTTGATGACATTGTTCGTCTTCACTTCTTTAAGCGGAATGGCTTCAGCCCACTTTGAAAAATAGTCGGTGATAGCGAGGATAAATCGATCACCTTTGACTGAAGGAGGAAAAATAAGACCGACAATGTCCATACCCCATGTCTCGAAGGGCCAGGACGTGGTTGACGTGTGTAACCACTCCGGTGGTTGGTGCATATAATTCGCATGCACTTGACAGGCGTGACATTCTCGGGCGTACTCGATCGCATCACGTACCATTGTTGGCCAGAAATATCCCATTCTTCTGATTCGATCATAAAGTTTGGGACCGGGCTGATGTGCGCCACATTCTCCTTCGTGTGCTTCCTTAAGAACTTCTTTTGCTTCTTCGTTCGAAAGGCATCGGAGAAGCAAATCATCATACCCTCGACGGTATAATGTGCGGGTCTCGGTATTATAAAAAAACCGTGGTGCTCTTCGGCGAATAGATTCTCTTTCTTTTACATCCTCCGGCAAAATGTCATATTAGACGTAATCAATAATGAGAAAGCGCCAATCTCGGGACTCAGACCCGATTTGGGTTGAGTTCACCTCTTTGGCGTTTACGTTTCTATCATCCTCCTCTTCGATATCCATATCGTATATGGGTATGCAGAGTTGGTGTGACCTTACTGTGACTAGCAGTTCAGCTTCGGGCGGTTGCGCGAGTGACACTGCTAGTGCTGCCAGTGCATCTGCATAAGCATTCTGGAGACGCGGGATGTATTCGATATAAAATTCTTCAAAAGAATCTGCCATTCTGATGGCCTCCTGGTGGTATGGAATCAGATCTGGGTTCCTGACTTCATACTCTCCACGAACTTGGTTGACTATCAATTGAGAATCCCCAAAAGCTTCGAGATATTCGACCCCCAGCTCCTTAGCGAAACTGAGTCCAATGAGGAGCGCGTTGTACTCGGCTATGTTATTGGAACATGGATTCGTCAGTGAATAAGCTCGAGGCATCACGTGCTTCCCCGGGGAAACTAAGACAACTCCAACTCCGGAGGAGACTCTAGAACATGCAGGGGTTATTGCCTTATTAACTGCTCTCGAAGCACCATCAAAGTATAATTGCCATACTTGTTGGTGTGATGTGGTATTAACCTCATGGGTTTTATCTGGCAAGTCATCATATACTTCAACCGTATCTGTTGTTGGACTTGCCGCCAAAAGATCACAAATCGCTTGTCCTTTGACCGACTTCTGCTGTTTGAAGTGCAAATCATACTGGGACAAGAGAAGGGCCCACTTTGCTAACCGCCAATTCATCGAACCCGGTTGAGTCATGAATACCCGTACCGGATTAACATTAGCAATGACATAAATCGTCTGGCCAACCAAGTAATGTCGCATCTTCTGTACTGCGAATACCAACGCGAGACATTCTTTCTTAATCATCGGGTATCGAGACTCGGCGCCTATCGAGATCCGACTTAGGTAATAGACTGCCTGTTCGTGACCATTATCATCGTCTTGTGCTAATAAAGCACTTATCGAATGGTTCATCGCCTTGATGTAAATCAAGAACGGTTTACCTGATTTTGGTGCAACAAGAACATGGGGATTCATCAGATATGTCTTGATATCTTCGAATGCTTTTTGGCAAGCATCGTCCCAAATAAATGACACGCCCTTCTTGTTTAGCTTAGAAAATGGTTGGTACTTCCCAGAAAGATTTGAGATGAACCTCCGGATGTAAGCTAAACGCCCTTGCAATCCTCTGAGTTCTCTTAGATTTCTCGGGGGTTGTAATTCATTTATCGCCTTCACCTTATCAGGGTCGAGGTGTATACCTTTAGTGGTGATGACGAATCCCAAGAATTTTTCGCTGGACATTCCAAGGATTTGGTAGGGTTCATCTTCAATTGATGACTCCGCATGAGATCAAACATCGTTCTCAAGTCCTTGATGTGATCTTCTTTGTTGCGGCTTTTTACCACCAAATCATCAACGTAGCATTCAACCATTTTCCTGAGGTGTTTCTAGAAAATCTTAGTCATCGCTCGTTGGTATGTGGCGCCTGCGTTCTTCAGACCGAAAGGCATCACCGTGTAGCAGAAGACACCGAGGGGCGTTCTGAATGCCGTATGTTTCTTGTCATCCGGGTGCATCTTAATTTGATTATACCCCGAAAAGCCGTCCATGAAGGACATTCTCTCGAATCCGCATATATTGTCGATAATGACATCCGTGATTGGGAGAGGGAAATCGTCTTTTGGACATGCTTCATTCAGGTTCCTGAAGTCGATGCAAATCCTGATTTTGCTATTTTTCTTCATGACGGGAACGATGTTGGCTAACCAGTCCGGATGTTGTTCCTCTCGGATGAATCCTGAGTCGATCAACTTCTTAACCTCTGCCTCGATGGCTTCTATAATCTGTGGACGAAACCGTCTTTGCTGTTGTTTGACAGGTTTGGCATCCGGCTTGATGTCGAGGCGGTGCATTGCCACATTGGGGTCGAGCCCTGGCATGTCTTCATAGTTCCAAGCGAAGACGTCGATATATTCCCTGATAAGGGCAATTAATTCCTCCTTCTCATCTGGGGGAAGACTACCGCTGATAAATATGGGCTTTAGATTGGCCTCATAGCCCATATTAATTTGGACTACTTCGTCTTCGGTGGGTGGTTCTCTCTGTTCGAACCTATCACCATATTGCATGTTTAGGTGATGAACCCATGGGTCCTCCCACGTTGGCATTTGATCGTCGTCCTCCAACGTAGATGGATCAGTTGTAGTCATGTTCGACATTAAGGTCTTGAACATTTCTCCCAAACTTATGTCGGAATCCCATCCTGAGGAATCTGCTGAGTACCCATCCTTGGCTTTAGCAATTTGATCGATAATTTGCCAACCACATTCATCATCGGACGAGGAAACGTAGCCTAAGCCTCTCTTGTGACGGTAATAGTCATCTGGTTTCCCTTTTGGTACATACGCTGCTTTGACTGGGATACGAGAACCTCGATCAAAGTACAAACCTTCTCCGAGTGTGAAATCATATCACTGTCTTTCCATGAGCTTGCGCGCTTCCGGACTATATTTAGATAAATGCAGACCAGATTTGTCATCATCTTCATCTTCTCTTAGGAAATGATCTGGCAACGAAAAATTCTCTCCTTTACCATAAATCACTTCTTTTTGTCCCCCTCTTTTGGCAGGAACAATCTGGGTTGTTCCGAAAGAATGCTGGAGGCGTTTCTTCGTTACATAAGATGATCGGAGCGGCATACATAAATCAGGATTATCGTCTAATCCTTTTATCGCATCATCAAGAGACAAGGAGTACTCTAAATCATGATTTATTTTAATATCGGCAAGTTGCCAATTACAACTGCCATCTGACGATTGTTCATCGTCAAGATTGATTACAAAGGGTACAATGTCATTTAAAACAAAACCGCCATTGTAATCGAATCCGGCCTCGGAATCAGCTTCTTCTCCGCTGTCCATGCCCTGGATCGATGGTTCCGTATCGGATTCATTACCATAAAGGAGAGAATCTGTGAAGTAATTCTCATACCCTTTGAATGGTTGCTTATCCGCGACCACCGTCCTAACCCTTCCATCAGTGTCGAGATATTTCAAACACTGATGTAGAGTGGAGGGAACTATAATATTACCATGGATCCAAGGCCGACCCAATAGTAAGTTATAGGATGTCTCAGCATCAATCACGTAGCACGTGACCTCCATCTTCAAATCTCCCATTTGGCACTTTATTCGGATCTTCCCCAAAGGTCTTGACCCGCTGGTGTTGAATCCGTAAATGACCGTGCCTGTGGCTGCCAATTTGCTGACTGGAATGCCAAGGTTATGCATTAGGCGAAGTGGCATAATACTCACAGCGGAACCCGGATCCACTTGGATTCGGTTGACTTCGCTGGAGCCAATGTACCCGACGAAGTACAGGGGCTGATCATGGTTTGAATTCTTCGTCTGCATGTCCTCTTTGGTGAAGGTGATGCAGGGAATGTTCTTAGATGCCACATTGCACTGTTAAGCTAACAGTTCTAGTTCTTCAGGCGCCGGCTTGATCCGAGTGAGGAACGCTTCTGAATCAGCCAAGGCTTCTTGCAAGGCTTCTCTAGTCTCCTTCGACAGTCGTAGCAACTCATATAGAGTTATCCGTGCTGGAATATTGGCTAGCTGAGCCATGATGTCGAAGACACGCGGAGTTTTCGAACTCTCCGGTTTATCTTTTCTAATCGGACGACTGAAACGAGATTGCTTCGGATTTTGAACCTCCTCGGGCCTCTTTTCTTTCTGCTTATCTACCGGCTGTCGTCGAGCCTCCTCAACCGGTTTAGGAACCGTAATCACCCCCAGCTCTGTGAGAGTTTTGGCTGGTCCCCGTTTTGTCACCCCCTGCTCAGCTAATTGATCACCAGGAGATGGATATTTGAAGTGATACTCATTTCCACTCCGGGTCGCGAAGACTTCCTGTTCTTCGTCGGAAAGCGGAAAGGTAGGAGCTTCATCGCCGTCTTCTTCGAAGATTGCGGAAGTCGCATGACAAGCCTTTCCTTTGCCCTTTCTCTTCGAAGACGTGGTCCACTGTTCATCTTCAATGAGATCTGGATGAACCCAGAGGATTTCGCCGTTTGGGGCTGTGTGTGGGACAAGTCCCTTTTGGCGCTGTCCATGTGGGTCATCATTCACCGTCTTCATCCCGACTTTGGTAACGCGTTTTGGCTCGAACCATGTTGTAGGCACCGATCCGAAACTGATTGACACCGCGTTTGCTCCCACATTCTTGGCCGGTTTCGGGGTTATGACCCCTACGTCGATTAACGCCTGGATCTTGTCCTTGAGATGGTAGCATGACCTCGTAGGATGATGGACCGCTCTGTGGTATGCGTAGTACTTCGGATCCGTCACTTTGCTGGCTCCCTCCTGATCTACGATCGCCGGTAGCTGGATTTTGTTGTTCTCCAACAAGTACTTAAAGATGCCGGGAACTTCATCATCCTTGAAGGAGTAGACTTTGGGAAACTTCGGCTCTGAAGATTTTTGCTTCTGAGACCGTTGCTGCCAATGCGGCTGCGACTGTTGCGACGCTCGTTGCTGCTGCTGTTGTTGTTGCCGAGGTTGCAATTAAAACGTTTGGTTAGCATCAACGACATTAGCATGAGCTTTACCTTTTCCTTTCGGGTTGAAGTTCTGCTTCGGAGGATTTGTTGCCGGTTGGCCTCTCTCCGCCTTCTTTCTTTTGAGGAATCGCTCAGCTTGCTCCCCTCGAACCTTCAGATCCTTCCATGTCTTGGATGGTGCTGTGCCCATTGCCTCCAACACGTCCAGCGAAAGGTTGTTATGGCAGGTCTGGAGGATGAATTCCTCAGTGATCGGGTCCCGGTAATTCATCGCTTTGTTCCGGAACCTCTTGACGAATGTGTCAACTAACTCCCCATCCTTCTGCTTCTCATCGAGCAACGATCCGATAGAGATCTCGGTGTCGTCGTCGAAGAAATTTGTGAGGAACTTAGTCTCCATGTCGTCCCAGCTGTTAATGCTACCTGGCTTGAGGCGGCGATACCAATCGAAGGCGGCTCCGCGAAGAGTGCCAACGAATGACCGCACCATCAGAGGCTCATTACCAGAGATTATCCCCAAGTGCGATTTGAAATAAATCAAATGCTGAGTGGGTGAACCCATCCCATTAAACGGCGTGAAGTTAATTAGACTGAACTTCGTCGGATATAGGATTGATTCCCACTCTCTTGGGTATGGGCAAGGAATGCCTGTCTTTTTCGTCTCTTGAGCGGAAATCAATGTATTGATTTTGCTCTCGAGGTTCTTAATTTTCAAGCTTTCACCCGAGTTTTCATCAGTGCGATTCGGAGGTGGAAGCGTGGTGTTGTGACTAGCATCCTCATTGCCACCCCTTGTATTAATGGGAGGATCATTGACATTGCGGGCTTCATCCGCATTCGCATTCTCCACTTCCTGAACAACTGGATTACGGCGGTTTGGTTCGCCTTGCTGGTTCGTCAGTGCTTGGATCTGTTGATCATGCATCTTTCTCATGCTCTGCATGGCCATCTGCATTTCGAACCTAAAATTTTCCTGTTGTTTGGCCATGGCCTCTTCGAGCATCTTGGCCACTTGCTCCGCGCTTATCATGAATGATTCGTGGGGTTGCCCTTCACTGGATACAGTATTGTCAGACGCAACTGCTGAGCCGGCATCTGATTCTTCGTCTCCCGAAGGTACTCTTGTCCTAACCCTACCATACGTCGCGCGAATGATAGCCTCGGATTGTAGACGAGTTACTCGTCGGGGTATTTCTGGAATCGCCTCGGGGTTGTCCTGAGCCGATGCTCCCTT